>CAVNYO010000121.1:0-43165 GCA_963692855.1 Mycena citricolor | reverse complement strand
GGCCCGATGACCGACCCGATGGCTTGCACGGCTTGGGCAATGTTAATCCGAACTCGGCGTACTGAGCGGGCCCGTAACTGATTGTTCGTGTATTTAGATTTTCCGCATCGAGAGAGGGAAGAGTAAGCTGCGCACCAGCCATGTAAGGATTCGCCGCGGTCTCCAAACACCCGAGCCCACTCCAATGATGAACGTGGCTCCACAGAACCCGCCGAAACTGCGCTTGAGCGCCGCCGGCCACATCAAGAGCGCACCGATGCCCTCGAGCACCAGCCCGAGGATGAAGACGGCGCGGTAGCCGTAGTTGCGCAGGACCCAGTTGCATAGCCCGGACGCGAGAGGATAGGCCCCGAAATACGCCGCTTGGAGGCCTGACGAGCGCGTGGCGGGTGATATGAGTGTGTTTTGGAAGTGTTTGTTGAGGGTGTCGAGCAAGCCGTATGCAAAGCCCTGTCGTAGTGGACGGTTCAGAGAATGATACAAGAGACATGGCTTGAGAGCAAATGGGACGCACCCAGAGGAAGTACAGAATCGTTACCAGGAAGAGCGGCCAAAGCGTCTCCCTGAGCGTCAAGTTCGACGCATTCGTAAGTCGGTCCCCGACCTTCAGCGAGTGCACCTTAAACCGTCTCATCTTCGTCGGCGCTGGTTTTTCAGTCTCAGACGTCGGAGTCATTATCGTGAAAGAGATGGAGATGCACGAGAGAACAGAGGAAATGCCAAGAAGCGGGACGGGAACGCTCGGGTGGCTTCCGAACTACAACCTCTTACGTTCTTTAAATGTGGCATATAAGGAGCACCGATCCGATGGTGCGGGCCCCGGGGGATCAGCCAAGAGTAGCGAGGAGGGGAGTGAGGAGAAGCGGAAGCTGGAGAAACCAATGATTCCGTACGGTGGAAGCCAAAATGCAAAGTTCTGCCAAGTGAAGCCGGGGATGAGAGGTTTCGGCCGGCAAAAAACGCGTGGAGATACGACAAGCGGGGGATGATAGTATGGAAGGACTCTCCATTTCCTTCTTCCGGACCCTGGGTCCGACAGCTCGCATCTGAGAGCCAGCACAAAATTACACCCAATCCCTGTCCGGTCCGATGTTGCGAATGTCGCAATTTTTGTCAACCCCACTCACAACTCACGCGAAATAGATGGAAACAATTGACAAAGTCCCATTTTCACAAACGAGCTCAGTTTGGCAATCACAACCGCAAGAGCAGACACATACCCAAAGGTAGATTCATCCGAGTGACATCGACCAATTCTGTCGCATCGATACTGGCTTGTTGCTTCACAAGTGAATTGTAACAGATGGATGGCCAGACACCCCTCATGTTGGGACAAGGCAAAGCTTCACTCTTCTCCCTGACGAGTGACTTCCTTCGACGAATCCTTGTGGCTGAACCAGCTTTCTGTTCTCTATCAGCTCTGAGACCTTTTCCAGAAGCACATGGTCAAATAGGCTTCGGGACCACCGTGAGGAATAGGTTGACCAGTCCGTACCCCAACAACCATCCTATTGAACAGTTGACTCAGCCGGCCTTTTCCTTTGCCACCATTCATGCGTATCCAGCCCAGTCTTTTACCGCATAGCTTGGGACAAACGCGACGCGACAGACGGCGACATCTCCGCATTTCCGCGAGGCCATTTCTGTGTCATGATCGGATGTGGAATATGATTGATTCCATCGGGGTCGGCAGACAAAAGCTGGTTTGGGCAAGCCAACATTTTGGCTTGTTGGCTAGGTAGATTATGGTTCTTTCTGTTCAAGTCATGGAGCTGCATACACGTATGTCCCAGTTCAGAGAGTCTGCATGTGTATCTCACCATTCTGCCATTTGGTGCATTGTGCAATTCTATTTTTCTTACCCATCTGCCCACTCCTAATGATCAATCATATGCTATGTATTTTCCTCCCCTCCTGACCCCTGCATATGCCCCCACCCCAAACTGACCAAATGGGTCCTGCTGGGTTGGAACTAAATGATGGCAGTGGTAACTGATGTGGGGGAGGGTGCTCGTGCCTGGGTGGGAGAAAAAGTTCTCCCCTGGACATCTCAATTGTTCAGTTACTTGAATCAAAAGTCACGAACCAACACACTCCACACTTAAGACTCTCAGTCGGTGCTCATTCAGCAAGTGAGAGTCAAAAAATAGCCATAATGATTAGATTGGCTGGTGTTGGAGGGAGATCCAGAAACGGAATTTTTTTTTGATGCACTGTCAGGGGAACCCCTCGAGGTTGCCCTTACATGCACTGAGAATGATAAGACATGGAGTGTGACACTGGCCACTATTAATGCCAACACTACGGGAAAAGCACAACACAGCGGGAAATTGATGATCTCTCCTTCCTCCTTTGGATTTGCTCCTGGTATCCTCCAGAACTTGTAGCTAGCATGCGGAAACCCTCAAGTATCAAATCTTAGATGTATACATAAATGGGAACCATATACAAAATGAGGGCCGGTCCATCATGCCAAGGCTTCAAACTAGGGATAGCTTTCCAGTGACTGTTCCTCTTCATGCAAGGCTCTAGTACTGTGTATGAGACATACCCTATGCATTCTGAAACCATCCCCTTGTCTTGCCGGTGCGTGGTTGTGGAGAACTGCAGGCAAAGTGGATGAGCATTACATTTCAAAGTCTGTGTCATAATTCGATCGCTTTTTCATCATTTCATCAACAATCTTATCTAATCTCAACATTGGGTTAGCTTATCATGGATCACAACATCACACAGTCCGGGTTAGGGATTCAGAGGGGTTATCTGTACAGAGGCTAGGCAACATGTCCTCCAGAAGGTTCTACTACAACCCATGACCAATGCTCAACAAGATGGGTCCAAAGACAGAACTCTTCAAAGGAGATGGAATGGCAGAGAAAGCAAACATCTGGCTAAGACAGCGAGAACAGATGTGGAAGTTTGATGCAAAGGACAACAAGAAGAGGTGGAGGTTTGAGCGTGCACTATACCCAGGAAGCCCGGCGGAGGTCTGGTACAAAACTCTCCCAGCAACAGACAAAGCGGACTGGCTGCAGATCACCATAGCCTTCAAGAAGAAGTGACCACTGCCCTCTTACACAGCACACAAGAACTCTGAGGTGATGAAGGATCTAACAGAGAATGGGTTAGAAGCAAAGCCAATGGGAGAGATGGTGGAAGACAAAGACAGGACGCGCATCCCGGCCCATCAAGCATCGGCGCAGATTGCAAGACACCTCATCAACAACCTACAAGGAGGCAATCCTTCAATGCTGCTAATGGGTGAGATACAGGCAACCTTGCCCCCAGGCTTTAGCTGCCTGATCTCAGAAGAGGCAATGAAACAACATGGGACTCCTGGTTTGTGGTGTTTGAAGCAATCTCAATCTACCCCATTAACAATTGGATGGCAGAGAACCGGATTGAGCAACAACAAGGCCCAGCGGCAACCCCAGGTCCAACACGGGAAGGAGCAATGCACATTCCAGTGTTGAATACTGACAGGAATGCTGTGCCTTTGCATCAAGATCATTCCCAAATGTTCTCAAAGCATCTTACTGATACACGACTCAGTCAGATACAAAATATATAAGGCAGTAGAATTACTTTTCCGATACATGACTATGTGTTATATAAATCAGGAGAAATCCCAAGCACAATAGATTTTATCCCACTTAAGATTCTCATCCGTTCATCAGGTTATGAGCCCCGGCCGTAACTCAACATCTCTCGTACCTGCTTTACCCATTGCATATCAAGCACTAGCCTGATCAGCTCAAAACGATTTAATTTCACTGTGTCTTAAATCACATATATCCAATGTTGACTGACACATCTACATCTGCATACCAGATCCAGCATCTCCTTGGCAAGGAAAACTATCAGACCTGGGCTGTCAAGATCACTGACATCTTGACCGACCTCCAGCTCGAAGACTACCCAAAAGGGCAGCTCCTGAAGCGCAGCAGTGTTGTCCCTCCACCCATCACCATCACCATCCCCGATGGCACCACGACCACCATCACATCCTCCATCACTGTCTCCACTGCAACTGCCAGCAAATGGGAGCGCAAGGACCGCCAGGCCCTCTCCGCAATCCGTCTCCGTGTAACCAATGGTCCGCTGGTTTACATCACCAACGCAAGCTCGGCAAAGGAGGCATGGGACGTACTTGAAAAAATGTACCACCCACGGGTGCCTGCGCAATTGTCCTCCTTCATCGGAAACTCCTCCATCTTGTGGGCGCTGAAGGGGAGACATTAGGGTGTTTCACAAAGCGAGTCGGGCGCTTTTTTGAGGCGTTTTTTGATCATTTTTGAGACCCTTTTTTGGAACATCAAAAAACGTTTTTCGCGAAAAAGTGTAACGAGCAGAAACACCATCATGGCCTTTTCTGCACGAGTGCTCTTTTTTGCTTTGTTTTTTCTCATTTGTTTTTTTTACTTGCCGCGAGTGATTCCAATGAAGTAAGCAGACTACCAACTACACATCTGGAAAAAAATCGTCCTCGTCTCCTACATCTGCTACCGTTGAAATGCTGAGGGCGTGCTCACAAGTGAATCTACTATGAAAGTAAACCCAAATAAAACACGTTCACACTCCTCGTAATCAGCTTCTCAGTGTGTGAAAGATGCGAGGGCTTCGGGGTGGACAGAGCACCAGTATCACAACTCTCAATAGACGCAGATCCAATAGTCGCGGAGACGGAGTCGACGACAAGGATATATATATATAGCAAACAATGGTGTCTCAACCAATATCTTCTATACGATCACAACCAACACTAATCCAATCCACAACAACAATATAACAAGTCAGAGCTTAATACGAAGTATTAAGATCCCTTGTAGCGACAGCGTCTAGATGGTGACGCAAAGCCCAAATATCAAGTCGACGCACTGCCAACCGATACAACCAATATACTGAGTCGACGCACTGCCAACTAGTAAACCAAAATGTCAAGTCGACGCACTGCCAACTGACACAACCAAAAGTACTGAGTCGACGCACTGCCAACTAGTAAACCGAAATGCCGCGTCGACGCACTGCCAACTAACAGCCAATATCCAATGTCCAAAACCCGAGCACAACTTGTCGACGCACTGCCAAGCAAGAAGTGTGGAACCAAAGTTCTCAAGTCGACGCACTGCCAACTGACCAAAACAACCCGAGCACAACTAGTCGACGCACTGCCAAGCTAGAGGTGTGGAACGATCTCAACAAAGCCCGAAGGCGACGACACTAAATGCCGCGACTAAACCAGATGCGGCGAATCCGACTTTCTGATGTCTCAAAACTCAAACTCAAATCACAGTAGCTACAAGTGCTCAGGGAGCAACTCGTCGCGACCGGGCAGGGATGGCAGAACTTCTTAGGGTGGAATCACGCGGCACGCAAATTGTACAAAACAATCTGAAATGATAGTGATTCACAGTCCGGGGGAAAGCTCCCCAATACAAAGAAACGACGTGCTACTTATACTGTCTACGACGCTGCTTAGTAAAGTCCTGTACAACTGCATAGTAGCTACGCTATCTAAGATCGGTTGCCTTTTAGGGTAATTGAAAAGTTGAACGATCGGACAGGTCCTGAGTGATCAGGACCCCGCCCCATTGTCCATATGATACTTTTGATGTGGGTCAACCCACCGCGTCATACTTTTGGAATACGACGTGTTGGATTGGCCAACGGGTATGTCTTGGCAAGTGAGACCAACGTGGGCGCCCCAAGAAGCCGTATGGCTCTAGGCACGCCAGTCGCCTCCCACATGGCTCGGTTCACGGATCTAGCCGTATCGATTTTAGTGTGTTTGGGTATGGGCGCGACTCGCCGTGACACTTGGAAGTGTCACCGCGACGCGTCCACAATGTCCCGTGATCGAATGGATCCTGACATGTGACAAGTCGTCGTCGTGGCATGATCTGAGGAAACGTCCAACTCAAAACCGGGAGTTGCCGCGACAAGATGGTTTAAGTCTTGTAACGCCAAGTCCTGTCCAGTAGTAGTTCTATTATTGAGAACGTCGCGCATTGCTCAGCCCTTCAGCCCAAGTTCCCATCTGCAGAGAATGACCCTTTTTGAGAAGTCGACGCAACGACATATCCCTTTTTGGGGAATGGTCGCGGTCCAGCGTTCGTCACTAATGGCCCTGAGCCTGGTGTAGACTCATAAGACCAGTTCCACAGTAGTGGTCTGACTGCCTTGCTATCGTCGACACTATCCACAGTCGTCGACTGGGCAGTAGACCCTTAAGTCCTACTGAGCGCAACACTGTCAACCGCGACACGATACACCGAATGGTTCAAGAGTAAACTCTGTAAAAAGCGCAAAAATACGCCCTTACAGAGCTGGTGCAGAGCGCGTCTGGTAGCCAGCCTATCATCTCCCAGGAACACTAATTTTGACCTCCTGGTCAATCCCGCGACAGTCTCACTGCGTCAGGTCTAAGTCCAACAGTCGACGTCTCGTTCATTTATTATTAAAGCCGCGGAGACATAGAGTTATGTTCCCACGTCTTATTCATTTGGTTGTTCGGTTCCTTCCGTGATCTGCCGCGATCAAACTTCTTCCGGCATGTTCACCATATAAATGCCCTCAATTTTCAGGGTCGAGAGTCTCCCTAGTACGAGACACTCTTGCCTTTTGACCACCATGTCCGCGCCCGACCAGAGCCCCCGCCCCCAAGACACCAACCGTGAGTGACGCCCAAGGCGATTACCGCGACTTTTCAACCACGCTAACCGTCCATCAGCCGTCACCGAATCAGCTGTCCCGGGAGCAAACCTGCCTGCCATCGACTGGCGGCAGTTCATGCCGTCCGTCAAGGTCTCTCCCATGGCTTGTCGACTCAACTCACCACCTGCCTAGCCCCGAGGCCTACAACCAGATGTTGCGGCAGATGGCCGTCGACGTCCGCCAGATCCAACAGGTGAGCTCCGTCTTAAGCCCGCTGGAGCGAATAGTCACGGCGATCAATGATTGCCGCGTCTGTTCGCTTTGGCCTTCCATTCTTTTCACTAACGTAAGGGCTAGCCGGCGCCTGCGCCCTTGACCACCAACGCTCCAGTCGAGGAGTCGTCGCCGCCCAAGAAACGCAAGCGAGTCGTCGAGCCCGTACGTGTAATCTGTTTCATTCGTTTACTATGTTCTGATCGACCCCCAGGCGGCTCCAACCGAACAAGTCGCCGCCCCTTCGTCGTCCCGGCCTGCCAAGCAGAAGGGGAAGGGTGACGGCTCCAAGCCGCAGGCCCCTGCCGCCGTCGCGGGCAGCAAGGTCGCCGTCGCCAAGAAGTCGAGCGAGAAGTCGCAGGGGAAGCGACCCAAGGCGACTCCTGCGAAGGAGCCCAAGGCGTCGTCCCACGCGCCTACTCGTAAGTGGCTCTTTCCTTTCATTCACCAGAGTCGCGGGTACTGACTTGTCGTAGCCGCTACCTCGGCCCCTATTCCACAGGAGTCACCTCCCAAGCGCGTCCACAAGAAGACGCACGCAGGTGTGTGATCCTATGTCTTATTTCATTGATCTTTAGACTAACCACTTGGTCCCTCCCAGCCCGGATCCAAGCACAGCCCGTGCAACCCGAGTCCCTCAGCGATGAGGAAGCCGCCGCCGTCGCCGACACTGCGATGGATGTCGACGACGAGGGGGTCCAGGAGGGAGACGCGTCATCGGCCGACGAGCTGGCCCTTCAGGTAAGTGACCCAGTTCGTCGATCGCGATTCTTCGTCTCATGGTTGGTTTGTTTTTGACAGGGGCCCAAGTCCAAGGGGAAAGCGCGATCGAATCTGAGTACGTTTTCCTCTTGTCCCCCTCTGTCGTTTACTCATTCTTTCGTAGCCCCGTCCGTCATCGTCATGGACGACACCTCCGAGAGCGGAGAGGAGACCGGCGATTTCGTCGTGGCCAAGAAGCAGGTCAGCGAGACCCGCGTCAAGCCCAAGGTGAGCCGGCTCCTTTTTCCCAGACCACGCCCCTTAATCCAGCTTTTTAGCCAATCAAGAAGGTCGCGGATGGATCATCCAAGTCGACCAAGTCCGTGCCTCCCCATCCGGTGCCGAAGGTGGAGGCCAGTCGCAAGGCGAGCGCCCCGCGAGCGACGACTACCCCGACCCCAGTGGCTAAGGTGAGACACAGACTTGGTTCCCAGACGTCGACTAACTCGTTTTTCTTTCTTTTCTAGGTTGCCCAGGCGGCCCCCGCCACTACCAAGACTCCACGCAGTGAGTTGGGCAGGGTGGCCGCGACCCTTGGTCGCGAGCGGAGTGTTGCGGCGGCCAAGGCCGAGCTCAAGGCTCAGAAGGCAGAAAAGTCCGTTGCGGCGGCCAAGAAGAAATCTGACTCGGTGAGTCGCGACTTTTTCTTGTCGTCGACTTTTTACTGACTTGACTGTTTCTAGACTCCTGCGAAGGCGTCGGCCCCCACGCCCCGAGCTCCGTTCACTCCCGCCGCCTACGACACCGAGGCGCTCCTTTCGGTGGCACGCCAAGGGTTCGCGGGGAAGTTGGAAAGGGCCGGTATCGAGGTGCCAACCGACTTCGTGCGTTTCTTTATCTTTTTCTTCCATGCCTCGACGACTGATCCCCTTTTCATAGGAGGTCGCGCCAAGGCCCTGCGCGATGTGCGTGACGCGGCAGCGCGTCTGCTTCAAGAGCGTCGACGGGCGCCACGGCAATCGGTGCGCCCCGTGCGTGCTCTATAAACAGACTTGCACCAACGGCTACAAGCCCGCGGAGCAGCTGTATATGGGGCAACGCTTCGGGTACATCGCGCAGATGAGCGCGGACGGTAAGAGTCCACTCTTGCCATTCATTTCTATTTTTGATCGTTTCTGACGACGTCTTCAGATCTCAACAAGTCCGCCAACCGTCTCGCCGACACCTTGGACGCGTACGGCGGGCTTCTTCGCACGGCCAACGAGATCCGCGTCCTGGCCATTGGCCAGTTCCGTGATTTCGTTGGTCAGCTGAAGGAGCACTTCGACGACGGCTCGGACGAACGCATCAAGGCGATGTTCGTCCACACCGCGACCGAGATCGACGCCGCCGAGATGGCCGACATCCGCAAGGGTGTTCGGATGATCTTGGCCCACGGGGACTTGTTGGATGGCGAGGCGAACGAGCGGTTCGCGGCGCCTCCTGCCTTTTCGATCCATTTTTCTATCGCGAGATGGAAAAGATGGAGAAGCAGTTCCAGAGGGAGATCGAGAAGGCCCAGGAATTCGACAAGTCGGACCCCGCGACCATCCAGGATCAAGCGTTCCAGCCTGGCGAGGACCACGAGATCGACGTCGCGCACTTGGCGAGTAGTCGTACCCGTGCGCCCTCTTCGTCGCCCCAGCCTTCGCCATCGCCGCCTCCTGTTGCGTCGTCGTCCCAAGCCGTTTTACAGGTCTTGGATTTTTCCGACAACTACAGCGAGACCTCGGCCGAGTCCACCAAGGCCGCTTCGGATGAAGACGCGGAGGGTGAAGAAGACGGGTCTGCCGGCAACGAGAACGCCGACGACGGGAAAGTCGACGACGAGAACGTCGACGACGAGAACGTCGAGGACGAGGGCTCCGTCGCCGCGGGTGAGACTGCCATGGAGGTGGATGAGCAGTAGTTCAGCTCGTTCCACCGTCCGTGAACGTCGCGGCCCCGAATTTATTTATTACATGCATCATCGTATCGTCGTCGTAGAACCATCCAAATCTATCATTGCTGCCTGAGTCGTCGTCGCGTGAACCTTTGAGTCTAAATTTTCAAAATTCTTGGGAGAATTTTCTTGAAACATTTTGAAAAAGTCCCGGACCCCGTCCTCAGTAGCATCATTGGATTTTCCACTTTCCAGCACATGGGTCCAAGGGGTGTGCACGTTGTCGCGCACCTCAATTTCCAATGTGTGGACTTCTGCGGACTCTGTGGCTGATCTTTCGTAAGATCTGCCCTCTCCCAGGAACACAGATCTAAGCCGTCCTCGGCTTATCTGATGCGCGACTAGAAAAGTTTTTCCAGAGTCGACGATATAAAGTCTGGGTGGGCTCGACAGGTTATGTCCAGTCCCATTCTCAGTCCTTATTTCGTTCCCATTCTTTCTCTCTATCCAGGCCTCGCTATGTCCGCGTTTCCTCTCCCCCAAGACTTCGCATCACTCGTCGCGTCGTGGAAGAAGGCTAAGCCTTCTCTCGCAGCGATGAACAAGCTGGGTCTAGGTGGTTCAGAGGGCATCCTCAGCGTTGGCAAGGATATTTTCTTTGTTCGAGTAAGTTGATTCGTGATGGCGTGTCGCGGCGATTATCTTATCTCGTCGACAGACCCGCTTTCAAGCCAGCTCGTTTGCTGCTCAAGATCCTCCCCGCGACGTTTTGGATTGTCTCGAGGAGGCCACCACGCTCGCTCTGTCTCAGACGGAACTGCTCAAGGAAGTTCCAGAGAAGCAGCGCGACGCCTCTCAGACTAAGGCCGTCAACAAGTATCGAGCCTATCTGATTTGGCATGAGTCCCTTGTCGCGGCGATCATCAGCCTGCGACAGGCTCAGGAGAGCATCCCACGTCCTGCTGCGACTCCGTCGTCGTCTGGGAAGGCCAAGGTATGATTCCCTGTCTTTGTCCAGATTTTCTTACGGATATTGTTGCACAGGCCGAAGACCCTGTTCCTGAGGCTTCAGGCCCAACTCCTGCCATCGACATTGATTCAGACGTCGAGATGGAGGCCCCCACTCCTGTTCAAGAGAAGGTGCGTCCGTCTCGAGCCTTTGCCGAGCACAGGTTGATTTTTCACAGACCCCGCGACCATCTACTCGCAAGACCGTCGCAGGACGGTCCGGTTCTCGATCGGTCGACGGATCTGGTCATGACGACTCCGTAGGGCTCGCGGACGTCTATGGGACTATCATTCGACTCATAGACGAGCACGATAGGTCGATGCGTCTTCTCAGCGCCAAAATGTCGA
This sequence comes from Mycena citricolor, assembly GCA_963692855.1. Taxonomy (NCBI): domain Eukaryota; kingdom Fungi; phylum Basidiomycota; class Agaricomycetes; order Agaricales; family Mycenaceae; genus Mycena; species Mycena citricolor. The sequence goes on along the minus strand of CAVNYO010000121.1, from coordinate 32,259 downwards.
AGCTTCACGCGGAGCAGATGGAGGCTCTAGGGAGCTGTCTCCAGAGTTTCCAGACGTGAGTTTCACTCAGTCGCGGCGACTACATTTCTGACCAATTACCCAGCCATCGTTCGTTGTCACCGGCTCGAAGAGGCAGCGACTCAGCAACAGTACCACTGATGCGACCCCGGGTGAGTCTCGCAGTTCCACCTCCTGTCGCGACACTTTGCTAACCGATTGGCAGCGTCCGCGTCCGACCGAAGGTTTATTGCGGACCGAGTGCATCGACATCAATTGTACCGGTTGCGGCGGTCCATTCCACTCGAGCTCCTCATCGAGGAACGCGACTACGTCACGTCGCGGCTAGAGGAATGGAAGACCGCGCTCAAGGACGTCAAGGAAGCCATTGACCTCTCGATGTCGAAGAATGCGGCCTAATCTTTTCATTTTGTTCTATATGCACTCTCCTTCCATATGTCTCTCCTCTCTCATGTCACTTATTTATGAAGTCGCGTCTCTTCTTCTCGCGCACCTCCTTTATGACCTTTTTCTTTTAGATAAAACCCAGTATAGTCCTTAGGTACCAGCTAGCACCCAAGCAATATACTGAATTCTGTCTAAAACTGAGAGAAGCGACGTCTTGTCGTGCGAGAGCCTGCCGCGACAATTGCTTGTCTGCCAGACTTTCACTCGACAGAAGCTGGATCCTCTACAGGATCGTCGTCGTCGTCACTATCCGAGTTCTTGAGTTTCACACCTTCGAACTGGTAGTCGCGGACGTCAGATATTTCCTCCACCAACTCATCGAGTTTAGCAGGCGAAATATCTATCAGCTTCTTTATATCTTCAGAGAGTGTCAACTTCTGTCTTGCCAAATAGGGTATTACTCGGAACGCCGCGACTTTCGCATGGAACATCGCGCCGTTCATTTCACAGACCAAGTAAGAACCTCCTTTGGTCTTTCGAACTACAATCATGGGTCCAAGATATCTAGCTTTCATCTTGTTGTCCAATGATTTTTCAATAGCTGTGTTCCTGACCAACACTAAGTCCCCTGGTACAAACTTGTAATCTTTGATCACATGCTTGTACTCGAGTTCGTAGCGTTGAACCATCTTTAGTTTGGCGTCGCTGACGCGGCTGCGCATATCTTCTATATGGTCGGCGTGTTTCGCTAGAGCGCGTGCTCTGAGACCAATGAGATCCGCAGAGTCGACGATCCGGTCAGGATATTCGACTAACCACGTAGCTTCGACTATATCCAGAGGGATGGTAGGGTGGGCCCCACATACTGCGAAGTATGGTGAACAACCCAGCCCGCGACGCACTGTAATTCTATCTGCCCACAAGACCTGTGGGAAGAACCAAAACCATTTGGAGGCGTTTCCCCCAGTAGCTTTGTACAGTGACTGTCGAATGTCCCAGTGACCTCTTTCAACAGTGCCATTCGCTTGGGAATTGTAAGGAGATATCCTTATTCCCTTGATACCATATTTCTTTTGTAACCAATTCAACGCCGCGACAAATTGTCCTGCGTTGTCGGTTACAATCCACTTAGGACACCCCCAGCGACACACTATGTCCTCGAGCAAGAAACGCGCGATTGCCTTGGCGTTGTCAGCCTGCAGCGGTCGCGCTTCCACGTAGCGGGTCAAAGAATCCCTTGCTGCGACGACATATCTGTATCCGTTGGAAGGCGTTCCCATAATCATGACGTCTGTATGTATCTTTTGAAATACACTTGGAGTCATGGTCGGCGTCGGTGGAGTACGGAGGAGAGTTTTCTGGCGGACTTGGCAGCTATGACAAGTCTTTATCCACCAGTCGACGTCTCTTTCCATCTCAGGCCACCAAAACCGAGTTTCCAACAGGCTCTTAGTGCTGAAAAGACCCTTATGACCCAGCGCGTCGTGACACGCCTTCATCATATAAGTCCTGTGGTGCTTGTCCACGACCAGTCTATGAATCCCGTTGGTCGATCTCTTGTACATTTTTCCATTTTGAGGAAAAACTGTCGCGAGAATTTGAGAAACGATCTGAACCGTTTGTCTGTCATTTCAGGCCTTATAGAAGTGTCTTTCAACCACTTCCTAGCCATTACCAACTTATTGTCCTGTTCGATCCCTGTGCCAGTCCGGTGATCCTCAATATAGGGATCCTCAGGATTGTCGCGCAGTTCAAGATCAGGCAAAAGTGGTTCTCCGTTTGCCACATCGTTCAACATGAAGACTGGGACGACGAGCCCTTGAGCGTCATATGCGTCTTTGACGCGCCGATTCTCAGCGCGACGAGAGTCGCAAGCTTCGACTAGCTCTTTGGATATGTCGTCGACCGACTCAGCACACCCGACCATAGAGTTAAGGTAGCCACCTCTGGTGTCAATGTCCCTTTTGAACTCTTCAAAGTCTAATGGTTGTTCTGTGTCGTAATCCCAATTCTCGTTGTTCTCTGGTGGTGGCTCGTCGAAGATTTCCTCTTCGTCATTGGGATACTCTTCGTCTCCAGGTGCAGGTCGTCGTCGCGACAAGCCATCTGGTGAGAAGGTGATTCCTCTGACATGTTTCAAGGTAAACTGAAACATGAGGATCTCCTCAGCCCAACGGTTGATATTTGCATTTGGTAGGTTACCAACGTTCCTTAGCATGCCTGCCAAGTACAGCGCGTCGGTTTCGACTACCAATTTCCTACACCAAGAAGCCAGTGAGCCATGGCTTGAAGCACGCGCTTCACACCATAAAGTTCACGCTTCGGTTGAGAAAACCTAGCTTCTCTTTCTGTAAGAGGGATACTCCCAAATTTCGCGTAATAGACTTTCTTTGGATCGTCTGGGTCGCGCTGGTAGATTTCAAAACCCGCGGCCATCCAGGATGTGTCTATTGCGACGACAATCTCAGAGTCCCACTCGTAGTTCAGAGGCTTAAGCGACGGACAGACTTGTATCGCGTCTTTAAGTCTTTGAAATGCGAGTTTCTGTTTGTCACCCCATTCAAAATGCGCGTTCTTGTTCACCAGTCTCTGAATTGGTCGCGCCATTTCAGAAAATCCTCTAATGAACATCCGCATGACCCCAATCGTACCCATGAATTGTCGAACTTCCGAGACGTCTCTCAAGTCTGGCCAACGCATGATTACACCAACTCTGTCCGCGTCAGGTTTTCTACCTTCAAACGAACAGATATGGCCAACCACAGCGAACTCGTCGGCGCAAACCACCGACTTGGTACCAGACAGAGTCGCGCCACAGTAGCCGATTCTGTGCACGACGCGGTTCACATTCTGAAAGTGTTCCCATACGAAGCGACGGATCCCGGGATTTTCTGGAATCGTTTCACAGGTTCCATCGGGTAACAGATACCTGGTTCCTGGTCCTCGAACGGGTACGTCGTCGATGTATGGAATAGTAACATGAGGGATTTCGTCTTTCAAAATGAAAGTAACGTCCTCATGGAATATTGGTACTGAGTTGGTCCATCCTTGTGGGAGTTTGACCAACCTCAGTGCACCAAACGGTGACTGGAATGTAGTCAAGTCGCGACTAGCTGGATCGATGTCACGCTGGTCGTAGCCTGAGTACAAATCTAGCGCAGCACCACAGGCGCGACCGGCGAAGTGGTTTGCTAACTCCTCTGTCGCGGGTGGCAACCCTGAATGTGCGATAGTTATTGCATTGAGTGGTTCTAGCGAGTGCACCAGTCTGATACTCTTCCCATCCTTCTTAAGTACAGCGAAGAACTTGCTCCGATAAGAGGAATTGGAAGGTTCGTAGACCTGGGCCGCGATTTTGTCTTTGATGACCTTGCACACTTGATCGAACATGCCGCGAGGTATAGGAATATTCCCTTCGCGATATGCTGTATGGGGAACTGTCGCGATCTTGACAGGAGGAAATATATCCTGTCTCAATGCGCCACGCTCTTCATCATTGAACGCGAAACTCTGATTGTGAAGCATGTAGAAGTGCATGAGCAACTTCCGTTCTTCTGGTAATAAGAAGTCTCCCTTGTGTAGCTTATCCACAATCTCCCTGCGTTCCGCCGTGAATCTACCAGTTGGGGTAAAATCAGGTGGTCGCGGGTTTAGAGTAGGCAGCGTATCCAAAGGATCTCCCACCATTTCTCGAATTATTCGATCGTCCTCAGAACCCATAGTGTACACTGGTCTGACTTTCTGGTCCACAGGTTTGTATTTCTTTCCTGCGAACACAGAGTATTTGTCGCGACTAGAAGAGTCGTCGTCTAGTACACTCCAAGTACCAACAGTCAGTTTTTCCGTTGCCGCGTCTGAGAGTCTTTCATTCATATATGAATGAAACAAAGTCGACGCAGCGACGTCTTTCTTCATTTCCTTGTCCTCTTTCGACGACAAGATATATGCCTCTACTAGCTCAGTTTGGGTAAACTGGCCACTAGAACGCGGCTTTCTTAGATCCTCGAACACTACATTCCCATCTTTTCCCAACGACACAGTCACCGCGACTTCTTCTCCTTGACTCAACCTGGTCAATTCCTCGAAGCTCTTTGAAAATCCCGTTCAGGGTTCGGTTCGTCTGGACTGGTCGTCGGTTTCGACGAACTGTAGGGCTCGGTAGATCCGTCGTTGTTTTTGGTGTTACGCGGCAAGTCGTCTGCACGACGTGGCTGCGTAGCCATTGCACAACGTGTCTTTAAATTGGGATCGCGCATAGTGATTATTTGGCTGCCGTCGGCCGCGTTCTTGATATTGCTTTCTGTCGCGATATCAAACGGTCTGCCGAGCAACACCTTATAAGCTGGACTTTCCAAAATGTGCACCTGCAGGTAGACCAAGATGGTCCCAAACCTGAAGGGTACATTTCTCGCTAATCCCAGTGACTTAGAGATAGATCCATTTGCGCTTTCCATATATATGACGACCTTTGGGTCCCAGCTCAATTGTGCGTCGACGGCTTCTGAGAAAGCCATCGATACAATCTGAGATCCACTGTCTAGGATGCAGTCCGCGTCGAGACGCGCGTTAATCCGTCCGTTTATTGTTCTGAGAGCAGCTGACGAATCACCAACATAGACATGTCTTGGGTTCTCATTAGAGGGTATCGACTCCAAGTACATCTCATATGGATCCGTCGCGACAACTGCGCCAATGGGAATTTCTCCTTCAACTGTGTTATGATAGAACACAGGTTCGGGCAATTCCTTAGCACTGACTAGGTTGTAGCTCAGTTCTCCATCCCAAACGTCTTCAACGACGCGACCAGTTTCTTGAAGCATGGACTTCTGAACCGGTACTCGTTTCTTCGAAGAGTCCTTCAGAATGGAGTCGCGAACAGTCCCCGAAACTGCTAGGAGTTCACCCACAGTGACGTCGACTGACGCGTTTTTCATTTTGTCGTAGACTGCTTCTGCCACAGCCTTCTTTTGAATCGGTGCACGCAACTGGTATTTATCTGGAACGCGCGCTTTTGAAGAATGTACTGGTTCTTGTAGAACGGGCTTGACTTTCTCAAACGGTAGTTCCTTTCTGTTTTCGACGTTGTCGCGCACTGATTCCTCATCATCGTCGCTATCACTAACTTCTTCAATAGTCACAGGTTTTCTCGGTTTCTCTCGTCGCTCAGCTCGTTTATCATGGTCCTCAGAGGGCTTGGCTGAGTTTGTGGGTTTAGCCCCCTTCCTTGAACCATTTAGAAACCCGAGTTGTTATCGTCGCGCTCAGGTTGGCTATTCGCACCACGACGGGTTTGAATGAACTGCTCCTGAGTCTGAGGATAACCACTGTTCATGTTGTTGAAGTAGCCGGCCATGGCGTCGGTCATGGCTTTCTGCATGAATTGGCCCATGGCACTTTCCATTGCATTGCTGGTTGAACCAGATGCAGTTCGTTGAGTCTTTGGCTCAGCGCGACTCTCTGGAGTTGGCCGCGACGACTTCCTCTCATATTGGATGAGTTGACTACGAAGGGAGCGTATCTCATCTGCCACTTCTTCAGGGTAGTCGGACATATCATCATTGTCGCGACTATCGAACTGATCCAAGTAGTAGGAGTCCTGGAAGTTGACGGATTTGCCCTTCTTCTTCCAGTAAGCCTCTACTCGTTGTCCCTGAGTCCCTTCTCCATTTGGTAGGAAACTGTCGTCGAAGAGCCTCCACATCCCTTTGGTGTCGACTTTGAGAAGGTTTTTCTCAATGTGAGACCTCTTGAGCGGGCACTCGTTCGACCAGTGACCAGTTTGTCCACAGTAGCGACATTCGTCGTTCCGTGCGGCAGCTCCTCCTTGTGCGCGACTTTCAAAGTGGGGCACAGAAGAGTTGTTGCCTACTGGCCGCGACCGCTGTATAGGCGCTTCGCGAGCAGTCTGTACGAACGTCTTCAGCGCTTCCTGCAACTGAGTCTGTAGCTCTTTTTGGTGTAGAAGAAATGAGTCCTTCAAGTTGGAAATCGAGTTTTCCAACTCCTCAACCTTAGCATGGTTGGGTGGACTAGTCTCATAGTCGAAGCGAACCTTGGGAGGTCGCGCGATTATGGGAATTTCGTCTTCGTTACTCAACGTCGACGCCATTTCTTCCGCCATCGTCATTAATTCTTTTAGCTGGATGGGGTCGTCCTGCCGATTGACTCCAGTCGCGGGGACATTAGCGTTTGCTATCCCGGCGCGAGTTTGGTAGCGCTTGTTGAATACCTGACTCGTAGCCAAAGCATTTCGCAAGACGGTACTGAACTCAGAGTCCAAAGTACGCATGTAGCGTTCACACGCGACTTTGTTGGTGATAATGGCAGGAGGGACTGACAGTCGCTTGTAGTGACTATACATTTGAAGGCCGAAACGCTTCAAATCTCCCTCATCCGTGATTTTGATTCCACGGTTCTCGCGACAGAGCCTGTCTAGATCTGCCATGGTCCCCGTTTTTCGCTTGGACACCTCAGGGTATCCTTTTAATATTTCGGCCTCGAATTCCGCGACAGTTTTCGTGTCGTCGGAATAGGTATCGAGACCTTCCCATACGTCCATCACTTGCCGCGACGGCAAATAACGAATGTACATGCTTTTTGCTTGTTTGACATCTGTGATGCCACCATCCTCCACGATCTGCGCGCAGTGACGCAAATATGCCTCAATCGACAGGGGATCCTTTTCATCAAGTATAGGTCTACTTGTGTCCCAAGGTTGGGGATTTTGAACCCAGTCTTTGGAGCCATAGTTGTCGCGACTGAAGTCACAGGGGAAGTAGGGATGTTGTTAGAATTCGTGTTTGTAGCGGTGACGCTACTAGACAATTCTGAGAGGGTTTGTGAGCTAGTCTGAGATCGACTGATTGTCGTCGAACTCGAAGTAGCTGCGTCTAAAGCTGGAAGCTTCGACGTCGAATTCACTCTTTGTTTTCCTTTTGCCTTGGAAGGCAAGGGTGGTAGATACAAAGGTGTTTTATGTCTTGCAGACCTTCGTGGTTTTTCGAAAGGTCCTGAGGTTGAAGCGTTTCCTTCAGTCTCAATCTCCGCTTGGTCCTCAAGGGGTCGCGCAGGAGCTTGGGATCGAAATAAACTGCTTCGCGGGATAAACCCTTGGTCTCTATCCGACGTCGCGGTAAAGAATCCGGTTTATTGATTTTTAAAGTTTATGAAACTTTAGAAGCCCCTCGCGGTGGGCTCCAGATGAAATGCTGAGGGCGTGCTCACAAGTGAATCTACTATGAAAGTAAACCCAAATATAAAACACGTTCACACTCCTCGTAATCAGCTTCTCAGTGTGTGAAAGATGCGAGGGCTTCGGGGTGGACAGAGCACCAGTATCACAACTCTCAATAGACGCAGATCCAATAGTCGCGGAGACGGAGTCGACGACAAGAATATATATATATAGCAAACAATGGTGTCTCAACCAATATCTTCTATACGATCACAACCAACACTAATCCAATCCACAACAACAATATAACAAGTCAGAGCTTAATACGAAGTATTAAGATCCCTTGTAGCGACAGCGTCTAGATGGTGACGCAAAGCCCAAATATCAAGTCGACGCACTGCCAACCGATACAACCAATATACTGAGTCGACGCACTGCCAACTAGTAAACCAAAATGTCAAGTCGACGCACTGCCAACTGACAAAACCAAAAGTACTGAGTCGACGCACTGCCAACTAGTAAACCGAAATGCCGCGTCGACGCACTGCCAACTAACAGCCAATATCCAATGTCCAAAACCCGAGCACAACTTGTCGACGCACTGCCAAGCAAGAAGTGTGGAACCAAAGTTCTCAAGTCGACGCACTGCCAACTGACCAAAACAACCCGAGCACAACTAGTCGACGCACTGCCAAGCTAGAGGTGTGGAACGATCTCAACAAAGCCCGAAGGCGACGACACTAAATGCCGCGACTAAACCAGATGCGGCGAATCCGACTTTCTGATGTCTCAAAACTCAAACTCAAATCACAGTAGCTACAAGTGCTCAGGGAGCAACTCGTCGCGACCGGGCAGGGATGGCAGAACTTCTTAGGGTGGAATCACGCGGCACGCAAATTGTACAAAACAATCTGAAATGATAGTGATTCACAGTCCGGGGGAAAGCTCCCCAATACAAAGAAACGACGTGCTACTTATACTGTCTACGACGCTGCTTAGTAAAGTCCTGTACAACTGCATAGTAGCTACGCTATCTAAGATCGGTTGCCTTTTAGGGTAATTGAAAAGTTGAACGATCGGACAGGTCCTGAGTGATCAGGACCCCGCCCCATTGTCCCTATGATACTTTTGATGTGGGTCAACCCACCGCGTCATACTTTTGGAATACGACGTGTTGGATTGGCCAACGGGTATGTCTTGGCAAGTGAGACCAACGTGGGCGCCCCAAGAAGCCGTATGGCTCTAGGCACGCCAGTCGCCTCCCACATGGCTCGGTTCACGGATCTAGCCGTATCGATTTTAGTGTGTTTGAATATGGGCGCGACTCGCCGTGACACTTGGAAGTGTCGCCGCGACGCGTCCACAATGTCCCGTGATCGAATGGATCCTGACATGTGACAAGTCGTCGTCGTGGCATGATCTGAGGAAAACGTCCAACTCAAAACCGGGAGTTGCCGCGACAAGATGGTTTAAGTCTTGTAACGCCAAGTCCTGTCCAGTAGTAGTTCTATTATTGAGAACGTCGCACATTGCTCAGCCCTTCAGCCCAAGTTCCCATCTGCAGAGAATGACCCTTTTTGAGAAGTTGACGCAACGACATATCCCTTTTTGGGGAATGGTCGCGGTCCCAGCGTTCGTCACTAATGGCCCTGAGCCTGGTGTAGACTCATAAGACCAGTTCCACAGTAGTGGTCTGACTGCCTTGCTATCGTCGACACTATCCACAGTCGTCGACTGGGCAGTAGACCCTTAAGTCCTACTGAGCGCAACACTGTCAACCGCGACACGATACACCGAATGGTTCAAGAGTAAACTCTGTAAAAAGCGCAAAAATACGCCCTTACAGAGCTGGTGCAGAGCGCGTCTGGTAGCCAGCCTATCACCGTTAGCTCCGGTGATAGGCTACCAGACACGCTCTGCACCAGCTCTGTAAGGGCGTATTTTTGCGCTTTTTACAGAGTTTACTCTTGAACCACTCGGTGTATCGTGTCGTGGTTGACAGTGTTGCGCTCAGTAGGACTTAAGGGTCTACTGCCCAGTCGACGACTGTGGATAGTGTCAACGATAGCAAGGCAGTCAGACCACTACTGTGGAACTGGTCTTATGAGTCTATACCAGGCTCAGGGCCATTAGTGACGAACACTTGGACCGCGACCATTCCCCAAAAAGGGATCTGTTGTTGCGTCGACTCCTCAAAAGGGTCATTCTCTGCAGATGGGAACTTGGGCTGAAGGGCTGAGCAATGTGCGACGTTCTCAATAATACAACTACTACTGGACAGGACTTGGCGTTACGAGATTGAACCAATCTTGTCGCGGCAACTCCCGGTTTTGGGTTGGACGTTTCCTCAGATCATGCCACGGTGACGACTTGTCACATGTCAGGATCCATTCGATCACGGTGATAGGCTGGCTACCAGACGCGCTCTGCACCAGCTCTGTAAGGGCGTATTTTTGCGCTTTTTACAGAGTTTACTCTTCAACCACTCGGTGTATCGTGTCGCGGTTAACAGTGTTGCGCTCAGTAGGACTTATGGGTCTACTGCCCAGTCGACGACTGTGGATAGTGTCGACGATAGCAAGGCAGTCAGACCACTACTGTGGAACTGGTCTTATGAGTCTACACCAGGCTCAGGGCCATTAGTGACGAACGCTTGGACCGCGACCATTCCCCAAAAAGGGATATGTCGTTGCGTCAACTTCTCAAAAAGGGTCATTCTCTGCAGATGGGAACTTGGGCTGAAGGGCTGAGCAATGCGCGACGTTCTCAATAATAGAACTACTACTGGACAGGACTTGGCGTTACAAGACTTAAACCATCTTGTCGCGGCAACTCCCGGTTTTGAGTTGGACGTTTTCCTCAGATCATGCCACGACGACGACTTGTCACATGTCAGGATCCATTCGATCACGGGACATTGTGGACGCGTCGCGGCGACACTTCCAAGTGTCACGGCGAGTCGCGCCCATATTCAAACACACTAAAATCGATACGGCTAGATCCGTGAACCGAGCCATGTGGGAGGCGACTGGCGTGCCTAGAGCCATACGGCTTCTTGGGGCGCCCACGTTGGTCTCACATGCCAAGACATACCCGTTGGCCAATCCAGCACGTCGTATTCCAAAAGTATGACGCGGTGGGTTGACCCACATCAAAAGTATCATATGGACTATGGGGCGGGGTCCTGATCACTCAGGACCTGTCCGATCGTTCAACTTTTCAATTACCCTAAAAGGCAACCGATCTTAGATAGCGTAGCTACTATGCAGTTGTACAGGACTTTACTAAGCAGCGTCGTAGACAGTATAAGTAGCACGTCGTCTCTTTGTATAGGAAGCTTTCCCCCGGACTGTGAATCACTATCATTTCAGATTGTTTTGTACAATTTGCGTGCCGCGTGATTCCACCCTAAGAAGTTCTGCCATCCCTGCCCGGTCGCGACGAGTTGCTCCCTGAGCACTTGTAGCTACTGTGATTTGAGTTTGAGTTGAGACATCAGAAAGTCGGATTCGCGGCATTTAGTGTCGTCGCCTTCGGGCTTTGTTGAGATCGTTCCACACCTCTAGCTTGGCAGTGCGTCGACTAGTTGTGCTCGGGTTGTTTTGGTCAGTTGGCAGTGCGTCGACTTGAGAACTTTGGTTCCACACTTCTTGCTTGGCAGTGCGTCGACAAGTTGTGCTCGGGTTTTTGGACATTGGATATTGGCTGTTAGTTGGCAGTGCGTCGACGCGGCATTTCGGTTTACTAGTTGGCAGTGCGTCGACTCAGTACTTTTGGTTGTGTCAGTTGACAGTGCGTCGACTCGACATTTTGGTTTACTAGTTGGCAGTGCGTCGACTCAGTATATTGGTTGTATCGGTTGGCAGTGCGTCGACTTGATATTTGGGCTTTGCGTCACCATCTAGACGCTGTCGCTACAAGGGATCTTAATACTTCGTATTAAGCTCTGACTTGTTATATTGTTGTTGTGGATTGGATTAGTGTTGGTTGTGATCGTATAGAAGATATTGGTTGAGACACCATTGTTTGCTATATATAAATTCTTGTCGTCGACTTCGTCTCCGCGACTATTGGATCTGCGTCTATTGAGAGTTGTGATACTGGTGCTCTGTCCACCCCGAAGCCCTCGCATCTTTCACACACTGAGAAGCTGATTACGAGGAGTGTGAACGTGTTTTATATTTGGGTTTACTTTCATAGTAGATTCACTTGTGAGCACGCCCTCAGCATTTCATCTGGAGCCCACCGCGAGGGGCTTCTAAAGTTTCATAAACTTTAAAAATCAATAAACCGGATTCTTTACCGCGACGTCGGATAGAGACCAAGGGTTTATCCCGCGAAGCAGTTTATTTCGATCCCAAGCTCCTGCGCGACCTAACGAGGACCAAGCGGAGATTGAGACTGAAGGAAACGCTTCAACCTCAGGACCTTTCGAAAAACCACGAAGGTCTGCAAGACATAAAACACCTTTGTATCTACCACCCTTGCCTCCAAGGCAAAAGGAAAACAAAGAGTGGATTCGACGTCGAAGCTTCCAGCTTTAGACACAGCTACTTCGAGTTCGACGACAATCAGTCGATCTCAGACTAGCTCACAAACCCTCTCAGAATTGTCTAGTAGCGTCACCGCTACAAACACGAATTCTAACAACATCCCTACTTCCCCTGTGACTTCAGTCGCGACAACTATGGCTCCAAAGACTGGGTTCAAAATCCCTCAACCTTGGGACACAAGTAGACCTATACTTGATGAAAAGGATCCCCTGTCGATTGAGGCATATTTGCGTCACTGCGCGCAGATCGTGGAGGATGGTGGCATCACAGATGTCAAACAGGCAAAAAGCATGTACATCCGTTATTTGCCGTCGCGGCAAGTGATGGACGTATGGGAAGGTCTCGATACCTATTCCGACGACACGAAAACTGTCGCGGAATTCGAGGCCGAAATATTAAAAGGATACCCTGAGGTGTCCAAGCGAAAAACGGGGACCATGGCAGATCTAGACAGGCTCTGTCGCGAGAACCGTGGAATCAAAATCACGGATGAGGGAGATTTGAAGCGTTTCGGCCTTCAAATGTATAGTCACTACAAGCGACTGTCAGTCCCTCCTGCCATTATCACCAACAAAGTCGCGTGTGAACGCTACATGCGTACTTTGGACTCTGAGTTCAGTACCGTCTTGCGAAATGCTTTGGCTACGAGTCAGGTATTCAACAAGCGCTACCAAACTCGCGCCGGGATAGCAAACGCTAATGTCCCCGCGACTGGAGTCAATCGGCAGGACGACCCCATCCAGCTAAAAGAATTAATGACGATGGCGGAAGAAATGGCGTCGACGTTGAGTAACGAAGACGAAATTCCCATAATCGCGCGACCTCCCAAGGTTCGTTTCGACTATGAGACTAGTCCACCCAACCATGCTAAGGTTGAGGAGTTGGAAAACTCGATTTCCAACTTGAAGGATTCATTTCTTCTACACCAAAAAGAGCTACAGACTCAGTTGCAGGAAGCGCTGAAGACGTTCGTACAGACTGCTCGCGAAGCGCCCATACAGCGGTCGCGGCCAGTAGGCAACAACTCTTCTGTGCCCCACTTTGAAAGTCGCGCACAAGGAGGAGCTGCCGCACGGAACGACGATTGTCGCTACTGTGGACAAACTGGTCATTGGTCGAACGAGTGCCCGCTCAAGAGGTCTCACATTGAGAAAAACCTTCTCAAAGTCGACACCAAAGGGATGTGGAGGCTCTTCGACGACAGCTTCTTACCAAATGGAGAAGGGACTCAGGGGCAACGAGTAGAGGCTTATTGGAAGAAGAAGGGAAAGTCCGTCAACTTCCAAGACTCCTACTACTTGGATCAGTTCGATAGTCGCGACAATGATGATATGTCCGACTACCCTGAAGAAGTGGCAGATGAAATACGCTCCCTTCGAAGTCAACTCATCCAATACGAGAGGAAGTCGTCGCGGCCAACTCCAGAGAGTCGCGCTGAGCCAAAGACTCAACGAACTGCATCTGGTTCAACCAGCAATGCAATGGAAAGTGCCATGGGCCAATTCATGCAGAAAGCCATGACCGACGCCATGGCCGGCTACTTCAACAACATGAACAGTGGTTATCCTCAGACTCAGGAGCAGTTCATTCAAACCCGTCGTGGTGCGAATAGCCAACCTGAGCGCGACGATAACAACTCGGGTTTCTAAATGGTTCAAGGAAGGGGGCTAAACCCACAAACTCAGCCAAGCCCTCTGAGGACCATGATAAACGAGCTGAGCGACGAGAGAAACCGAGAAAACCTGTGACTATTGAAGAAGTTAGTGATAGCGACGATGATGAGGAATCAGTGCGCGACAACGTCGAAAACAGAAAGGAACTACCGTTTGAGAAAGTCAAGCCCGTTCTACAAGAACCAGTACATTCTTCAAAAGCGCGCGTTCCAGATAAATACCAGTTGCGTGCACCGATTCAAAAGAAGGCTGTGGCAGAAGCAGTCTACGACAAAATGAAAAACGCGTCAGTCGACGTCACTGTGGGTGAACTCCTAGCAGTTTCGGGGACTGTTCGCGACTCCATTCTAAAGGACTCTTCGAAGAAACGAGTACCGGTTCAGAAGTCCATGCTTCAAGAAACTGGTCGCGTCGTTGAAGACGTTTGGGATGGAGAACTGAGCTACAACCTAGTCAGTGCTAAGGAATTGCCCGAGCCTGTGTTCTATCATAACACAGTTGAAGGAGAAATTCCCATTGGCGCAGTTGTCGCGACGGATCCATATGAGATGTACTTGGAGTCGATACCCTCTAATGAGAACCCAAGACATGTCTATGTTGGTGATTCGTCAGCTGCTCTCAGAACAATAAACGGACGGATTAACGCGCGTCTCGACGCGGACTGCATCCTAGACAGTGGATCTCAGATTGTATCGATGGCTTTCTCAGAAGCCGTCGACGCACAATTGAGCTGGGACCCAAAGGTCGTCATATATATGGAAAGCGCAAATGGATCTATCTCTAAGTCACTGGGATTAGCGAGAAATGTACCCTTCAGGTTTGGGACCATCTTGGTCTACCTGCAGGTGCACATTTTGGAAAGTCCAGCTTATAAGGTGTTGCTCGGCAGACCGTTTGATATCGCGACAGAAAGCAATATCAAGAACGCGGCCGACGGCAGCCAAATAATCACTATGCGCGATCCCAATTTAAAGACACGTTGTGCAATGGCTACGCAGCCACGTCGTGCAGACGACTTGCCGCGTAACACCAAAAACAACGACGGATCTACCGAGCCCTACAGTTCGTCGAAACCGACGGCCAGTCCAGACGAACCGAACCCTGAACGGGATTTTCAAAGAGCTTCGAGGAATTGACCAGGTTGAGTCAAGGAGAAGAAGTCGCGGTGACTGTGTCGTTGGGAAAAGATGGGAATGTAGTGTTCGAGGATCTAAGAAAGCCGCGTTCTAGTGGCCAGTTTACCCAAACTGAGCTAGTAGAGGCATATATCTTGTCGTCGAAAGAGGACAAGGAAATGAAGAAAGACGTCGCTGCGTCGACTTTGTTTCATTCATATATGAATGAAAGACTCTCAGACGCGGCAACAGAAAAACTGACTGTTGGTACTTGGAGTGTACTAGACGACGACTCTTCTAGTCGCGACAAATACTCTGTGTTCGCAGGAAAGAAATACAAACCTGTAGACCAGAAGGTCAGACCAGTGTACACTATGGGTTCTGAGGACGATCGAATAATTCGAGAAATGGTGGGAGATCCTTTGGATACGCTGCCTACTCTAAACCCGCGACCACCTGATTTTACCCCAACTGGTAGATTCACGGCGGAACGCAGGGAGATTGTGGATAAGCTACACAAGGGAGACTTCTTATTACCAGAAGAACGGAAGTTGCTCATGCACTTCTACATGCTTCACAATCAGAGTTTCGCGTTCAATGATGAAGAACGTGGCGCATTAAGACAGGATATATTTCCTCCTGTCAAGATCGCGACAGTTCCCCATACAGCATATCGCGAAGGGAATATTCCTATACCTCGCGGCATGTTCGACCAAGTGTGCAAGGTCATTAAAGACAAAATCGCGGCCCAGGTCTATGAGCCTTCCAATTCCTCTTATCGGAGCAAGTTCTTTGCTGTACTTAAGAAGGATGGGAAGAGTATCAGACTGGTGCACTCGCTAGAACCACTCAATGCAATTACTATCGCACATTCAGGATTGCCGCCCGCGACAGAGGAGTTAGCAAACCACTTCGCCGGTCGCGCCTGTGGTGCTGCGCTAGATTTGTACTCAGGCTACGACCAGCGTGACATCGATCCAGCTAGTCGCGACTTGACTACATTCCAGTCACCGTTCGGTGCGCTGAGGTTGGTCAAACTCCCACAAGGATGGACCAACTCAGTACCCATATTCCATGAGGACGTTACTTTCATTTTGAAAGACGAAATCCCTCATGTTACTATTCCCTACATCGACGACGTACCCGTTCGAGGACCAGGAACCAGGTATCTGTTACCCGATGGAACCTGTGAAACGATTCCAGAAAATCCCGGGATCCGTCGCTTCGTATGGGAACACTTTCAGAATGTGAACCGCGTCGTGCACAGAATCGGCTACTGTGGCGCGACTCTGTCTGGTACCAAGTCGGTGGTTTGCGCCGACGAGTTCGCTGTGGTTGGCCATATCTGTTCGTTTGAAGGTAGAAAACCTGACGCGGACAGAGTTGGTGTAATCATGCGTTGGCCAGACTTGAGAGACGTCTCGGAAGTTCGACAATTCATGGGTACGATTGGGGTCATGCGGATGTTCATTAGAGGATTTTCTGAAATGGCGCGACCAATTCAGAGACTGGTGAACAAGAACGCGCATTTTGAATGGGGTGACAAACAGAAACTCGCATTTCAAAGACTTAAAGACGCGATACAAGTCTGTCCGTCGCTTAAGCCTCTGAACTACGAGTGGGACTCTGAGATTGTCGTCGCAATAGACACATCCTGGATGGCCGCGGGTTTTGAAATTTACCAGCGCGACCCAGATGATCCAAAGAAAGTCTATTACGCAAAATTTGGGAGTATCCCGCTTACAGAAAGAGAAGCTAGGTTTTCTCAACCGAAGCGTGAACTTTATGGTGTGAAGCGCGTGCTTCAAGCCATGGCTCACTGGCTTCTTGGTTGTAGAAAATTGGTAGTCGAAACCGACGCGCTGTACTTGGCAGGCATGCTAAGGAACGTTGGTAACCTACCAAATGCAAATATCAACCGTTGGGCTGAGGAGATCCTCATGTTTCAGTTTACCTTGAAACATGTCAGAGGAATCACCTTCTCACCAGATGGCTTGTCGCGACGACGACCTGCACCTGGAGACGAAGAGTATCCCAATGACGAAGAGGAAATCTTCGACGAGCCACCACCAGAGAACAACGAGAATTGGGATTACGACACAGAACAACCATTAGACTTTGAAGAGTTCAAAAGGGACATTGACACCAGAGGTGGCTACCTTAACTCTATGGTCGGGTGTGCTGAGTCGGTCGACGACATATCCAAAGAGCTAGTCGAAGCTTGCGACTCTCGTCGCGCTGAGAATCGGCGCGTCAAAGACGCATATGACGCTCAAGGGCTCGTCGTCCCAGTCTTCATGTTGAACGATGTGGCAAACGGAGAACCGCTTTTGCCTGATCTTGAACTGCGCGACAATCCTGAGGATCCCTATATTGAGGATCACCGGACTGGCACAGGGATCGAACAGGACAATAAGTTGGTAATGGCTAGGAAGTGGCTGAAAGACACTTCTGTAAGGCCTGAAATGACAGACAAACGGTTCAGATCGTTTCTCAAATTCTCGCGACAGTTTTTCCTCAAAGATGGAAAAATGTACAAGAGATCGACCAATGGGATTCATAGACTGGTCGTGGACAAGCGCCACAGGACTTATATGATGAAGGCGTGTCACGACGCGCTGGGTCATAAGGGTCTTTTCAGCACTAAGAGCCTGTTGGAAACTCGGTTTTGGTGGCCAGAAATGGAAAGAGACGTCGACTGGTGGATAAAGACTTGTCATAGCTGCCAAGTCCGCCAGAAAACTCTCCTCCGCACTCCACCGACGCCGACGATGACTCCAAGTGTATTTCAGAAGATACATACAGATGTCATGATTATGGGAACGCCTTCCAACGGATACAGATATGTCGTCGCAGCAAGGGATTCTTTGACCCGCTACGTGGAAGCGCGACCGCTGCAGGCTGACAACGCCAAGGCAATCGCGCGTTTCTTGCTCGAGGACATAGTGTGTCGTTGGGGGTGTCCTAAGTGGATTGTAACCGACAACGCAGGACAATTTGTCGCGGCGTTGAATTGGTTACAAAAGAAATATGGTATCAAGGGAATAAGGATATCTCCTTACAATTCCCAAGCGAATGGCACTGTTGAAAGAGGTCACTGGGACATTCGACAGTCGCTGTACAAAGCTACTGGGGGAAACGCCTCCAAATGGTTTTGGTTCTTCCCACAGGTCTTGTGGGCAGATAGAATTACAGTGCGTCGCGGGCTGGGTTGTTCACCATACTTCGCAGTATGTGGGGCCCACCCTACCATCCCTCTGGATATAGTCGAAGCTACGTGGTTAGTCGAATATCCTGACCGGATCGTCGACTCTGCGGATCTCATTGGTCTCAGAGCACGCGCTCTAGCGAAACACGCCGACCATATAGAAGATATGCGCAGCCGCGTCAGCGACGCCAAACTAAAGATGGTTCAACGCTACGAACTCGAGTACAAGCATGTGATCAAAGATTACAAGTTTGTACCAGGGGACTTAGTGTTGGTCAGGAACACAGCTATTGAAAAATCATTGGACAACAAGATGAAAGCTAGATATCTTGGACCCATGATTGTAGTTCGAAAGACCAAAGGAGGTTCTTACTTGGTCTGTGAAATGAACGGCGCGATGTTCCATGCGAAAGTCGCGGCGTTCCGAGTAATACCCTATTTGGCAAGACAAAGTTGACACTCTCTGAAGATATAAAGAAGCTGATAGATATTTCGCCTGCTAAACTCGATGAGTTGGTGGAGGAAATATCTGACGTCCGCGACTACCAGTTCGAAGGTGTGAAACTCAAGAACTCGGATAGTGACGACGACGACGATCCTGTAGAGGATCCAGCTTCTGTCGAGTGAAAGTCTGGCAGACAAGCAATTGTCGCGGCAGGCTCTCGCACGACAAGACGTCGCTTCTCTCAGTTTTAGACAGAATTCAGTATATTGCTTGGGTGCTAGCTGGTACCTAAGGACTATACTGGGTTTATCTAAAAGAAAAAGGTCATAAAGGAGGTGCGCGAGAAGAAGAGACGCGACTTCATAAATAAGTGACATGAGAGAGGAGAGACATATGGAAGGAGAGTGCATATAGAACAAAACATGAAAAGATTAGGCCGCATTCTTCGACATCGAGAGGTCAATGGCTTCCTTGACGTCCTTGAGCGCGGTCTTCCATTCCTCTAGCCGCGACGTGACGTAGTCGCGTTCCTCGATGAGGAGCTCGAGTGGAATGGACCGCCGCACCGGTACAATTGATGTCGATGCACTCGGTCCGCAATAAACCTTCGGTCGGACGCGGACGCTGCCAATCGGTTAGCAAAGTGTCGCGACAGGAGGTGGAACTGCGAGACTCACCCGGGGTCGCATCAGTGGTACTGTTGCTGAGTCGCTGCCTCTTCGAGCCGGTGACAACGAACGATGGCTGGGTAATTGGTCAGGATGTAGTCGCCGCGACTGAGTGAAACTCACGTCTGGAAACTCTGGAGACAGCTCCCTAGAGCCTCCATCTGCTCCGCGTGAAGCTTCGACATTTTGGCGCTGAGAAGACGCATCGACCTATCGTGCTCGTCTATGAGTCGAATGATAGTCCCATAGACGTCCGCGAGCCCTACGGAGTCGTCATGACCAGATCCGTCGACTGATCGAGAACCGGACCGTCCTGCGACGGTCTTGCGAGTAGATGGTCGCGGGGTCTGTGAAAAATCAACCTGTGCTCGGCAAAGGCTCGAGACGGACGCACCTTCTCTTGAACAGGAGTGGGGGCCTCCATCTCGACGTCTGAATCAATGTCGATGGCAGGAGTTGGGCCTGAAGCCTCAGGAACAGGGTCTTCGGCCTGTGCAACAATATCCGTAAGAAAATCTGGACAAAGACAGGGAATCATACCTTGGCCTTCCCAGACGACGACGGAGTCGCAGCAGGACGTGGGATGCTCTCCTGAGCCTGTCGCAGGCTGATGATCGCCGCGACAAGGGACTCATGCCAAATCAGATAGGCTCGATACTTGTTGACGGCCTTAGTCTGAGAGGCGTCGCGCTGCTTCTCTGGAACTTCCTTGAGCAGTTCCGTCTGAGACAGAGCGAGCGTGGTGGCCTCCTCGAGACAATCCAAAACGTCGCGGGGAGGATCTTGAGCAGCAAACGAGCTGGCTTGAAAGCGGGTCTGTCGACGAGATAAGATAATCGCCGCGACACGCCATCACGAATCAACTTACTCGAACAAAGAAAATATCCTTGCCAACGCTGAGGATGCCCTCTGAACCACCTAGACCCAGCTTGTTCATCGCTGCGAGAGAAGGCTTAGCCTTCTTCCACGACGCGACGAGTGATGCAAAGTCTTGGGGGAGAGGAAACGCGGACATAGCGAGGCCTGGATAGAGAGAAAGAATGGGAACGAAATAAGGACTGAGAATGGGACTGGACATAACCTGTCGAGCCCACCCAGACTTTATATCGTCGACTCTGGAAAAACTTTTCTAGTCGCGCATCAGATAAGCCGAGGACGGCTTAGATCTGTGTTCCTGGGAGAGGGCAGATCTTACGAAAGATCAGCCACAGAGTCCGCAGAAGTCCACACATTGGAAATTGAGGTGCGCGACAACGTGCACACCCCTTGGACCCATGTGCTGGAAAGTGGAAAATCCAATGACGCTACTGAGGACGGGGTCCGGGACTTTTTCAAAATGTTTCAAGAAAATTCTACCAAGAACTTTGAAAATTTCGACTCAAAGGTTCACGCGACGACGACTCAGGCAGCAAGATGTGATTTGGATTACTCTACGACGACGATACGATGATGCATGTAATAAATAAATTCGGGGCCGCGACGTTCACGGACGGTGGAACGAGCTGAACTACTGCTCATCCACCTCCATGGCAGTCTCACCCGCGGCGACGGAGCCCTCGTCCTCGACGTTCTCGTCGTCGACGTTCTCGTCGTCGACTTTCCCGTCGTCGGCGTTCTCGTCGCCGGCAGACCCGTCTTCTTCACCCTCCGCGTCTTCATCCGAATCGGCCTTGGTGGACTCGGCCGAGGTCTCGCTGTAGTTGTCGGAAAAATCCAAGACCTGCAAAACGGCTTGGGACGACGACGCAACAGGAGGCGGCGATGGCGAAGGCTGGGGCGACGAAGAGGGCGCACGGGTACGACTACTCGCCAAGTGCGCGACGTCGATCTCGTGGTCCTCGAGGGGCTGGAACGCTTGATCCTGGATGGTCGCGGGGTCCGACTTGTCGAATTCCTGGGCCTTCTCGATCTCCCTCTGGAACTGCTTCTCCATCTTTTCCATCTCGCGATAGAAAAATGGATCGAAAAAGGCGAGAGGCGCCGCGAACCGCTCGTTCGCCTCGCCATCCAACAAGTCCCCGTGGGCCAAGATCATCCGAACACCCTTACGGATGTCGGCCATCTCGGCGGCGTCGATCTCGGTCGCGGTGTGGACGAACATCGCCTTGATGCGTTCGTCCGAGCCGTCGTCGAAGTGCTCCTTCAGCTGACCAACGAAATCACGGAACTGGCCAATGGCCAGGACGCGGATCTCGTTGGCCGTGCGAAGAAGCCCGCCGTACGCGTCCAAGGTGTCGGCGAGACGGTTGGCGGACTTGTTGAGATCTGAAGACGTCGTCAGAAACGATCAAAAATAGAAATGAATGGCAAGAGTGGACTCTTACCGTCCGCGCTCATCTGCGCGATGTACCCGAAGCGTTGCCCCATATACAGCTGCTCCGCGGGCTTGTAGCCGTTGGTGCAAGTCTGTTTATAGAGCACGCACGGGGCGCACCGATTGCCGTGGCGCCCGTCGACGCTCTTGAAGCAGACGCGCTGCCGCGTCACGCACATCGCGCAGGGCCTTGGCGCGACCTCCTATGAAAAGGGGATCAGTCGTCGAGGCATGGAAGAAAAAGATAAAGAAACGCACGAAGTCGGTTGGCACCTCGATACCGGCCCTTTCCAACTTCCCCGCGAACCCTTGGCGTGCCACCGAAAGGAGCGCCTCGGTGTCGTAGGCGGCGGGAGTGAACGGAGCTCGGGGCGTGGGGGCCGACGCCTTCGCAGGAGTCTAGAAACAGTCAAGTCAGTAAAAAGTCGACGACAAGAAAAAGTCGCGACTCACCGAGTCAGATTTCTTCTTGGCCGCCGCAACGGACTTTTCTGCCTTCTGAGCCTTGAGCTCGGCCTTGGCCGCCGCAACACTCCGCTCGCGACCAAGGGTCGCGGCCACCCTGCCCAACTCACTGCGTGGAGTCTTGGTAGCGGCGGGGGCCGCCTGGGCAACCTAGAAAAGAAAGAAAAACGAGTTAGTCGACGTCTGGGAACCAAGGTCTGTGTCTCACCTTAGCCACTGGGGTCGGGGTAGTCGTCGCTCGCGGGGCGCTCGCCTTGCGACTGGCCTCCACCTTCGGCACCGGATGGGGAGGCACGGACTTGGTCGACTTGGACGATCCGTCCGCGACCTTCTTGATTGGCTAAAAAGCTGGATAAGGGGCGTGGTCTGGGAAAAAGGAGTCGGCTCGCCTTGGGCTTGACGCGGGTCTCGTTGACCTGCTTCTTGGCCACGACGAAATCGCCGGTCTCCTCTCCGCTCTCGGAGGTGTCGTCCATGACGATGACGGACGGGGCTACGAAAGAATGAGTAAACGACAGAGGGGGACAAGAGGAAAACGTACTCAGATTCGATCGCGCTTTCCCCTTGGACTTGGGCCCCTGTCAAAAACAAACCAACCATGAGACGAAGAATCGCGATCGACGAACTGGGTCACTTACCTGCAGGGCCAGCTCGTCGGCCGATGACGCGTCTCCCTCCTGGACCCCTCGTCGTCGACATCCATCGCAGTGTCGGCGACGGCGGCGGCTTCCTCATCGCTGAGGGACTCGGGTGCACGGGCTGTGCTTGGATCCGGGCTGGGAGGGACCAAGTGGTTAGTCCAAAGATCAATGAAATAAGACATAGGATCACACACCTACGTGCGTCTTCTTGTGGACGCGCTTGGGAGGTGACCCCTGTGGAACAGGGACCGAGGTAGCGGCTACGACAAGTCAGTACCCGCGACCTTGGTGAATGAAAGAAAGAGCCACTTACGAGTAGGCGCATGGACGATGCCTTGGGCTCCTTTGCAGGAGTCGCCTTGGGCCGCTTCCCCTGCGGCTTCTCGCTCGACTTCTTGGCGACGGCGACCTTGCTGCCCGCGACGGCGGCAGGGGCCTGCGGCTTGGAGCCGTCACCCTCCCCTTCTGCTTGGCAGGCCGGGACAACGAAGGGGCGGCGACTTGTTCGGTTGGAGCCGCCTGGGGGTCGATCAGAACATAGTAAACGAATGAAACAGATTACACGTACGGGCTCGACGACTCGCTTGCGTTTCTTGGGCGGCGACGACTCCTCGACTGGAGCGTTGGTGGTCAAGGGCGCAGGCGCCGGCTAGCCCTTACGTTAGTGAAAAGAATGGAAGGCCAAAGCGAACAGACGCGGCAATCATTGATCGCCGTGACTATTCGCTCCAGCGGGCTTAAGACGGGGCTCACCTGTGGATCTGGCGGACGTCGACGGCCATCTGCCGCAACATCTGGTTGTAGGCCTCGGGGCTAGGCAGGTGGTGAGTTGAGTCGACAAGCCATGGGAGAGACCTTGACGGACGGCATGAACTGCCGCCAGTCAATGGCAGGCAGGTTTGCTCCCGAGACAGCTGATTCGGTGACGGCTGATGGATGGTTAGCGTGGTTGAAAAGTCGCGGTAGCCGTCTTGGGCGTCACTCACGGTTGGTGTCTTGGGGGCGGGGGCTCTGGTCGGGCGCGGACATGGTGGTCAAAAGGCAAGAGTGTCTCGTACTAGGGAGACTCTCGACCCTGAAAATTGAGGGCATTTATATGGTGAACATGCCGGAAGAAGTTTGATCGCGGCAGATCACGGAAGGAACCGAACAACCAAATGAATAAGACGTGGGAACATAACTCTATGTCTCCGCGGCTTTAATAATAAATGAGCGAGACGTCGACTGTTGGACTTAGACCTGACGCAGTGAGACTGTCGCGGGATTGACCAGGAGGTCAAAATTAGTGTTCCTGGGAGATGATAGGCTGGCTACCAGACGCGCTCTGCACCAGCTCTGTAAGGGCGTATTTTTGCGCTTTTTACAGAGTTTACTCTTCAACCACTCGGTGTATCGTGTCGCGGTTAACAGTGTTGCGCTCAGTAGGACTTATGGGTCTACTG
This sequence comes from Mycena citricolor, assembly GCA_963692855.1. Lineage (NCBI taxonomy): Eukaryota > Fungi > Basidiomycota > Agaricomycetes > Agaricales > Mycenaceae > Mycena > Mycena citricolor. The sequence continues at coordinate 8,156 of CAVNYO010000121.1, read as the reverse complement.
CCCAGTCGACGACTGTGGATAGTGTCGACGATAGCAAGGCAGTCAGACCACTACTGTGGAACTGGTCTTATGAGTCTACACCAGGCTCAGGGCCATTAGTGACGAACGCTTGGACCGCGACCATTCCCCAAAAAGGGATATGTCGTTGCGTCAACTTCTCAAAAAGGGTCATTCTCTGCAGATGGGAACTTGGGCTGAAGGGCTGAGCAATGCGCGACGTTCTCAATAATAGAACTACTACTGGACAGGACTTGGCGTTACAAGACTTAAACCATCTTGTCGCGGCAACTCCCGGTTTTGAGTTGGACGTTTTCCTCAGATCATGCCACGACGACGACTTGTCACATGTCAGGATCCATTCGATCACGGGACATTGTGGACGCGTCGCGGCGACACTTCCAAGTGTCACGGCGAGTCGCGCCCATATTCAAACACACTAAAATCGATACGGCTAGATCCGTGAACCGAGCCATGTGGGAGGCGACTGGCGTGCCTAGAGCCATACGGCTTCTTGGGGCGCCCACGTTGGTCTCACATGCCAAGACATACCGTTGGCCAATCCAGCACGTCGTATTCCAAAAGTATGACGCGGTGGGTTGACCCACATCAAAAGTATCATATGGACTATGGGGCGGGGTCCTGATCACTCAGGACCTGTCCGATCGTTCAACTTTTCAATTACCCTAAAAGGCAACCGATCTTAGATAGCGTAGCTACTATGCAGTTGTACAGGACTTTACTAAGCAGCGTCGTAGACAGTATAAGTAGCACGTCGTCTTTGTATAGGAAGCTTTCCCCCGGACTGTGAATCACTATCATTTCAGATTGTTTTGTACAATTTGCGTGCCGCGTGATTCCACCCTAAGAAGTTCTGCCATCCCTGCCCGGTCGCGACGAGTTGCTCCCTGAGCACTTGTAGCTACTGTGATTTGAGTTTGAGTTTGAGACATCAGAAAGTCGGATTCGCGGCATTTAGTGTCGTCGCCTTCGGGCTTTGTTGAGATCGTTCCACACCTCTAGCTTGGCAGTGCGTCGACTAGTTGTGCTCGGGTTGTTTTGGTCAGTTGGCAGTGCGTCGACTTGAGAACTTTGGTTCCACACTTCTTGCTTGGCAGTGCGTCGACAAGTTGTGCTCGGGTTTTGGACATTGGATATTGGCTGTTAGTTGGCAGTGCGTCGACGCGGCATTTCGGTTTACTAGTTGGCAGTGCGTCGACTCAGTACTTTTGGTTGTGTCAGTTGACAGTGCGTCGACTCGACATTTTGGTTTACTAGTTGGCAGTGCGTCGACTCAGTATATTGGTTGTATCGGTTGGCAGTGCGTCGACTTGATATTTGGGCTTTGCGTCACCATCTAGACGCTGTCGCTACAAGGGATCTTAATACTTCGTATTAAGCTCTGACTTGTTATATTGTTGTTGTGGATTGGATTAGTGTTGGTTGTGTGATCGTATAGAAGATATTGGTTGAGACACCATTGTTTGCTATATATAAATTCTTGTCGTCGACTTCGTCTCCGCGACTATTGGATCTGCGTCTATTGAGAGTTGTGATACTGGTGCTCTGTCCACCCCGAAGCCCTCGCATCTTTCACACACTGAGAAGCTGATTACGAGGAGTGTGAACGTGTTTTATATTTGGGTTTACTTTCATAGTAGATTCACTTGTGAGCACGCCCTCAGCATTTCAACGGGATACCGAAACACACTAAAATTGATACGGCTAGATCCGTGAACCGAACCATGTGAGGAACGTCTGGCGTGCCTAGGACCATACGGCTTCTTGGGGCACCCACGTTGGACACACTCGCCAAGACATACCTGTTGGCCAATCCAACACGTCGTATTCAAAAGTATGATGCGGTGGGTTGACCCACATCGAAAGTATCATATGGACTATGGGGCGGGGTCCTGATCACTCAGGACCTGTCCAATCGTTCAAGTTTTCATTACTCTAAAAGGCAACCGATCTTATATAGCGTAGCTACTATGCAGTTGTACAGGGCTTTACTAAGCATCATCGTAGACAGTATAAGTAGCACGTCGTTTCTTTGTATTAGAAAGCTTTCCCCCGGACTGTGAATCACTCTCATTTCAGATTGTTTTGTACAATTTGCGTGCCGCGTGATTCCACCCTAAGAAGTTCTGCCATCCCTGCCCGGTCGCGACGAGTTGCTCCCTGAGCACTTGTAGCTACTGTGATTTGAGTTTGAGTTGAGACATCAGAAAGTCGGATTCGCGGCATTTAGTGTCGTCGCCTTCGGGCTTTGTTGAGATCGTTCCACACTCTAGCTTGGCAGTGCGTCGACTAGTTGTGCTCGGGTTGTTTTGGTCAGTTGGCAGTGCGTCGACTTGAGAACTTTGGTTCCACACTTCTTGCTTGGCAGTGCGTTGACAAGTTGTGCTCGGGTTTTGGACATTGGATATTGGCTGTCAGTTGGCAGTGTGTCGACTTGACATTTTGGTTCTACTAGTTGGCAGTGCGTCGACTCAGTACTTTGGTTGTGTCAGTTGGCAGTGCGTCGACTTGATATTTGGGCTTTGCGTCGCCATCTGGACGCTGTCGCTACAAGGGATCTTAATACTTCGTATTAAGTTCTGACTTGTTATATTGTTGGTTGTGATTGGATTAGTGTTGGTTGTGTTTGTATAGAAGATATTGGTTGAGACACCACTGTTTACTATATATATCTTCTTCAGTTGAGCCTTTGCTGGCCAGACATTCCATCAAATAAAATACTGTGTTGCACAACAGTAGTGTGATTGGGTGTGGGAGCTGAGCCCAGGGCACAAAGCCAGCGGGGTGCGGATGACCCCAAAATGTGCTGCCCAGCCAGAACAACGCCGGCTCACCAAAGAAAGCAGCACAACTTGTGTGTCAGTAAAATATGCACAATATGCACGCCGGAAAATGTGCAGGCTATACCAAGTACACAATATGCGGATGTGCAGGCTATGTACTGTCACAAATGCACGAAATGCAGTCGAATTATGCATGATATGCACGCCGGAAAATGTGCAGGCTATGCACAGCGCACAACATGCACAGATGCAGGCTATGCATTGTCAAAAATGCATGATATACACCGCAGGAAAACGCAGGATATGCGCAATTCTAGGCTAATCAAAGTTGAAATAGGCAATATACAAGCCGGAAAATGTGCAGGCTACGCCCAGTGCATGAAATGAGCATGTGCAGGCAATGCACCATCAAATATGGACAATATGCAGCCAAAATATGGACAATATGCATGCCGGAAAATGTGTAGGCTATGCACAGCGCACAATATGCGTGGGTGCAGGCTATGCACACCAGAAAATGCGCAGGATGTGCACAGTGCATGATATGCGTGGGTGCAGGCAACGAAAAGGCGTAGGTGCATATGCAGGCTATGCACCGTCAAAAGCACAATATGCACAGGAGAAAAACAGTGCACAATATGCGCAAGTGCAGGCTATTGAAAAGCACGATATGCACCACAGGAAATATGCAGGATATGCGCAGGTGTAGGCTATGCACCATCGAAATGCACAATATGCGTGCCGGAAATATGCAGGATATGCGCAGCGCAAGGTATGCGCAAGTGCAGGCTATGCACACTCAAAACATGCACGATATGCACACCCAGAAATACGCACAATATGCGCAGTGCAGGCTATGCACAGTTGAGAAAAGCACGATATGCACCAAGTAAGGGCGCAGAATATGCCCAGCGCATGCTAGGCGCAGGTGCAGGCTATACACAGTGCAAAAAAGCGGTATGCCCAGTAGAAAATACGCAGAGTATGCGCAAGTGCAGACTATGCACAGTCAAGAAAATGCACGATAGGCACCAAGGAAAGGTGCAGAATATGCGCACCACGCGATATGCGCAGTGCAGGCTATGCACAGTAGAAAAATGCACGATATGCACGACAGGGAGGGCGCAGAATATGTGCAGCGCACGATATGCACAAGTGCTGGCTATGCATGGTCGAAAATGCACAATATGCACGACAGGGAGGGCGCAGAATATGCGCAGTGCAGGCTATGCACAGTGGAAAATGCACGATATGCACCAAGGAAAGGCGCACAATATGCCCAGCGCACAATATGCGCAGTGCAGGCTATGCACAGTCGAGAAAAAGCACAATATGCACCAAGGAATGGCGCAGAATATGCGCAGCGCACGATATGCACAAGTGCTGGCTATGCATGGTCGAAAATGCACAATATGCACGACAGGGAGGGCGCAGAATATGCGCAGTGCAGGCTATGCACAGTGGAAAATGCACGATATGCACCAAGGAAAGGCGCACAATATGCCCAGCGCACAATATGCGTCTTCTTCAGTTGAGCCTTTGCTGGCCAGACATTCCATCAAATAAAATACTGTGTTGCACAACAGTAGTGTGATTGGGGTGGGAGCTGAGCCCAGGGCGCAAAGCCGGCGGGGTGCGGATGACCCCGCAGACTCTGCTCTACTGCTGTACCGAAATCGAAAATCAAACAGGCTGTGGGTGGGTGGGTGAGCGCAGAAATGGGAATTTGTCGAGGATGAGATCGCCGGCAGGTGGGTGGAAGGAGAGAGTGAGCTCACAGCCACCCCCTGCTCTTCGGCTCTCTCCCTCACAAGATGATGCATTGATCTCCCTCTCTTCAATGCATCCATCTTCTTCAGTTGAGCCTTTGCTGGCCAGACATTCCATCAAATAAAATACTGTGTTGCACAACAGTAGTGTGATTGGGTGTGGGAGCTGAGCCCAGGGCGCAAAGCCGGCGGGGTGCGGATGACCCCAAAAGTGCTGCCCAGCCAGAACAACGCCGGCTCACCCAAAGAAAGCAGCACAACTTGTGTGTCAGTAAAATATGCACACTATGCACGCCGGACGGAAAAATGCAGGCTATGCCCAGCACACAATATACGCTGTGCAGGATATGTATTGTCAAAATGCACGATATGCAGGCGAATTATGCATGATATGCACGCCGGAAAATGTGCAGGCTATGCACAGCGCCCAACATGCACAGATGCAGGCTATGTATTGTCAAAAATGCATGACATACACTGCAGGAAAACGCAGGATATGCACAATTCTGGGCTAATCAATGTCGAAATAAGCACGATATGCAAGCCAGAATGTGGAGGCTATGCCCAGTGCATGGTATGAGCATGTGCAGGCAATGCACCATCGAAATATGGACGATATGCAGTCGAAATATGCACTACATGCATGCTGGAAAATGTGTAGGCTATGCACGGTGCACGATGTGCATGGGTGCAGGATATGCACGCCAGAGAATGCGCAGGATGTGCGCAGTGCATGATATGCGTGGGTGCAGGTGACGCATAGGCGCAGGCGCAGGCTAGGCACTGACAAAAAGCACAATATGCATAGTAGAAAATACACAGAATATGCGCTAGTGCAGGCTATGCACTGTCAAAAGGCACGATATGCACAGGAGAAAAACAGTGCACAATATGCGCAAGTGCAGGCTATTGAAAAGCACGATATGCACCACAAGAATATGCAGGGTATGCGCAGGTGTAGGCTATACACCGTCGAAAATGCACAATATGCACGCAGAAATACGCAGGATATGCACAGCGCACGATATGCACAAGTGCAGGCTATGCACAGTGAATAATGCACAATATGCATGCCATAAAATGCGCACAATATGCACAAGTGCAGGCTATGAACACTCAAATGCACGATATGAAGCACAGGAAGGGCACAGAATATGCACAATGCACGATATGCGCAAGTGCAGGCTATGCACGGTCGAAACATGCACAATATGCACGCCCAAAAATGCGCAGAATATACGCACCGCACGATATGCGCAAGTGCAGGCTATGCACGGTCGAAAAATGCACAATATGCAGTCGAAAATGCACGATATGCATGGCAGGAAATGCACAGGATATGCACAGTGCACAATATGCGCAAGCGCAGGCTATGCACAGTCGAAAAATGCATGATATGCACCACAGGAAAGGCGCAGAATATGCGCAGTGTAAAAATGCATTATATGCACGCCACAGTACGCAGAATATGCGCAGTGCATGACAGGCGCAGGTGCAGGCTATGCACCATCAAACATGCACGGTATGCCCAACAGAAAATACGCAGAATATGCGCAAGTGCAGGCTATGCATAGTCGAAAAATGCACAATATGCATGCCAGAAAATGTGCAGGACATGCGCAGCTATGCACCATCAAAAGTGCATGATATGCACGCCGAAAATAACCAGGATATGCGCAGGTGCAGGCCATGCACCATCAAAAATGGACAATATGCCCACTGAAAATACGCAGGATATTGCCCAGTAGAAAAGACGCAAAATATGCGCAAGTACAGGCTATGCACAGTCGAAAATTGCATAACATGCACGACATGCACGATATGCACGCCCAAAAATACGCAGAATATGTACAGTGCACAATACACAACATACACGCCAGAAAGGACGCAGAATATGCGCAGCGCAAAATATGCGCATGTGCAGGCTATGCACACTCAAAATGCACGATATGCACACCCAAAGATACACAGAATATGCACGATCAAAGAGTGCACAATATGCACGCCAGAAAGGACGCAGAATAAATGCAGCGCAGAATATGCGCAAGTGCAGGCTATGCACAGTCGAAAATGGCACGACATGCATGACATGCACAATATGCACGCCCAAAAATAGGCAGAATATGCGCAGCACACAATAGGCGCAAGTGCAAGCAATGCACACTCGAAACATGCACGTTATGCACACCCAGAAATACGCAGAATATGCACAGCGCACAATATGCGCAGTGCAGGCTATGCACAGTCGAGAAAAGCACAATATGCACCGAGGAAAGGTGCAGAATATGCCCAGCGCATGATAGGCGCAGGTGCAGGCTATACACCATCAGAAATGCACGGTCTGCCCAGTAGAAAAAATACGCAGAGTATGCGCAAGTGCAGACTATGCACAGTCAAGAAATGCACGATAGGCACCAAGGAAAGGCGCAGAAGATGCGCAGCGCAGAATATGCACAGTGAAAAATGCATGATATGCACACCCAAAAATACGCAGAATATGCGCAGCGCACAATATGCGCAAGTGCAGGCTATGCACAGTCGAAAGATGCATGATATGCACCACAGAAAGGCGCAGAATATGTGCAAGTCCAGGATATGCGCAGGTGCAGCCTATGCACGGTCGCAAAATGCACGATATGCACACCAGAACATACGCAGAATATGCGCAAGTGCAGGCTATGCACAGTTGAAAAATGCACGATATGCATGACAGGAGAGGGCGCAGATCAGAGAATATGCACGCACACGATATGCACACACAAAGATATACACAGAATATGTGCAGCGCACGATATGCGCAAGTGCAGGCTATGCACAGTCGAAAGATGCATGATATGCACACAGGAAAGGCGCAGAATATGTGCAAGTCCAGGATATGCGCAGGTGCAGCCTATGCACGGTCGCGAAATGCACGATATGCACGACAGGGAGGGCGCAGAATATGCGCAGCGCACAATAGGCGCAGTGCAGGCTATGCACAGTCGAACAATGCACGATATGCATGCTGGAAAATGTGCAGGCTATGCACCGTCGAAAAAGCACGATATGCAGTCGAATATGCACGATATGCACGCCGTAAAAACGCAGGATATGCACAGTGCACAATATGCGCAAGTGCAGGCTATGCACGCTCGAGAAATGCACAATATGCATGCTGGAAAATGTGCAGGCTATGCACTGTCCAAAAATGCACGATATGCAGTCGAAATATGCACGATATGCACACCCAAAAAATACGCAGGATATGCGCAGACAGGCTATGCGCAAGTGCAGGCTATGCACAGTCGAAAGATGCACGATATGCAACGACAGGGAGGGCGCAGAATATGCGCAGCGCACGATATGCCAGGTGAGGCTATGCACAGTCGAAAGATGCACGATATGCACGCCCAAAATACGCAGAAGATGCGAGCGCACGATATGCGCAAGTGCAGGCTATGCACCGGTCGACAAAATGCCCGATATGCACGCAGAAAGGACGCAGAATATGCGCAGCGCACGAATGCGCAGTAGTGCAGGCTATGCACGGTCGAAAAAATGCACGATATGCATAAATATGACGCTATGTGGAATCGAGCAGCGCCTG
>CAVNYO010000120.1:0-81453 GCA_963692855.1 Mycena citricolor | reverse complement strand
GACTCCAGCCTCGGCACATGCTCAAGCTCTGATGATGGCGAGACGCCGGCGCGTTTGGCCGCGTCTCGGAGATGCGGAATCAAGCAGGGCGGGGCCTCGTCGTCGGAGAGAGTGGTCAGGCGCTCTGAATCCCGGCTCGCTCGCAGCCGGTTCCGCAGCAAGGATGTGCCAAGCTACATCGCTGCCCAATTGCAGCTCTACGAAGCGCACTGCTCGGGGTACTTTTTCTGGACTTACAAGAAGCAAGGCGCACACCCGATAAAGGATGGTGTCTCCGAGATGCGGTCGAAGCCGGCGCGTTTCCCAGATCGGGTAGGCATGTTTCTCTCCAGTCCGATCGGGGGAGAAGAAGACGTGCAACGGAGAAACGAGAACGACACCCGAGACCAGCTGAAAGCTCGGGCGCTCGGTGCGTCCCGCAACCTCAATCACAGATGCCGTAAACCTAATTTGTTGGCAGATGCCCATGTCGGATACTGGTCTCAGTTCCGGGAAAGTATCAGCATGAACGCTTTGGCGAGGGATTCGGTCTGGGCTGGGACGACGCATATGCTTTTTTTCAGAAGAGCGGCGGAGTGGGGCGGCCGGTTTCTGAGCTCGGGTTTGTCGGCGCTTGGGCCAGAACGAGAACGCATGATCATGGATCAGGTTACTGGGAGTTTCGTCAGTCGAGATCTCGTTTGCATTAGCTGGTCACATGATTGTTTACTGACGGGCCGACAGAGCATGGGTTCAACCAAGGTGTTCTGGCTGCTAAAGAGGATCTTCGCGCCAATTTCTGTCGTTAAGTCCATGGTGGTCTGGCATTGTAGGATGTAATAACAGCTCGTGCGCGGACATACAAGTACAACAATTACGCGTTCATTCGTTCTTGAACGTAGATTAAGTCTCCCAAGGCGAGGCAGGCCGTCAATGTGGTCCGCAGCGTCCGTATTTATCCCGCGGCCAAGTCTGGCGGCGACGCAATTCCGGAAGCCGTGTCCGTCTTTTTCATAGCGTCTGATGGTGCAAGTGGACATGGATATTTAGCGTCGTCATCCATCTTCATCCATCCGAGTCGTCCAAAAGTCATCATAGTTTGCGAGTTCGTCCTCGATCAAAGCAGAATGTTGCCGATCAAGCTCTGTTTCGCTCGGTCTTGCCTTGGTGCGCAGGGAGATAATTCTGCATCAAAACACATCAGACAGACGGCACTCGGATCAGACGAAAGACAGACGTACACCCGGCAAGCCACGACGTTGGGGAGAATGAGGATGTAGGGGAGGGCCATCCCATTGTGGTACAGATCTGGACTGCAGGACGAGTGCGTGAGATGATTAGTGAAATGAATAGATGGGAGAGACACGCCACGCCACTGACTTGTAGTACGACCCCAACGCTGTCGCGTTGACAGCCAACATGCACCCAAACGCGAGCAGGCCTGTGATAAGATGAACATTGATGGATTGTGTTGTATGAAAAGCAATGTACCTTGATTCACGAATACCCGGCTTAACGACCCTTGGAACCGGCCTTTCTGTATCCGATACTGAAGCGGTTGTTGGATGTCGAATCCAGACGGCAAGAACAACTACTCACGAGAACGATGACCAGCAAGGAAATCAAATCCATGAATACAGCGGCCGCCTAGCACGAGCCTTCAGAGTCCGTCCGCCGTCGAAAGCAAAAGTCTCATACCATCTCCAAGCCTATCCGCAGATTATCTGACGTGGCCGAGTAATCCGGAAAGCAGCCTGTTCCGCCGAGCACCTCGTACACCAGATCCGCGAGCTGTGGCACGTCGACGCAGAAGAACCACACATTCACCCCGATCAGCCCCGCGAGGCAGGTGCACAGCAGAACGAGGGCTTTCCGATTGCGGCCGGTGAAGCCGTACGCGCGCATCAGCATCACAGCGTGGGCGAAGCATTGCTGGCGGGCGCCGGGTCAGGATGCATGCAGAAGCGGGGTATGAGGGAGGGTTGGGATTGTGCGTGCTCACCATGGGCAGGAGGGTGTAGTTCACCGCGTGCGTCAGGCGGGAACAGGTTTGTATCGAGTGGTCGAGCACATAGGCGTAGATGACGATGGGCCATGTGAGGACGCTGTAGTACCTGCCGCGGGCTCTGAGTGTGAGGGTAGGATGGGCAGATCGCGGAAACGCACCGGCACAGAAAGTAGGCAAGCTTGATGGAGTTCCACCGCGAGGGCCAGATCTTCGTCATCGTATGAGCCCTTGCTCTGAACCACATATACCAAGGTATACCACCACTCACCAGATCGACCTCCTTCGGCAACCTAGTCGTACGCACACATCCCTCTTCAGCAACAAAACGGGCGCATACAGCGATAAGAGGAGGGACTCACGCATGGAGCCACTCGCACAGCGCGATGCAATACACAGCAACGACCGACCACCGCGTAAGCGCAATGCTCTCCGTCGCCACCTCGATCGGGAACGTAGACAACGCGTCCAGCACAGCCGCAGTTTCACTCAAGTTCATCGGTCCGGTGAGAGCTGCCCCCATACAGTAGCGCGCACGCCGGGTCTAGTTCATACGGCGGGACGCTCTGTCCACGGAGAGCGGGGCCGCGATTGCAGGAAGGAAGAAGGAAACCAGGAATTAGACAGCAGTGGCAGATGCAGGAGGTCTGTCGCGGTCGCGCATATATCAAGCGACAGCGGGAAGGAAAGAGACGTCGTTGCATTACGTGAATTTGGGCTGACAATGCTGTGGGCAAATGCTCAGTCGGCGACTCGCCGGTGCAACTTGTTGGAGGTGAGAATCTGATTTATTGCGCCCGGGACAACACTCACACCCCCACGTTATGTCGGCGGCCGCGTCACGTGGTCATTCGATACATAGGTGGGCATTCAAAAGGCCGACTCTACATATGCATCTACATGATGTTCGTGGGACGTGGCCCGTATGTCTAATTTATAAAATATGCGTGATATGCTACAGTGTGTGTGGTTTGGCCCCGGACTGGACTCGTCTGCTCACTCAGATGGGAGAGAACGAAGGGAAGATGCGCGTCAGATCGCGGTCAGCCACATGCTCCATGCAGACCGGACATTTATGGTTCGTTGCAGAAAGTATGCATCTGGACAAGACATGAGCATGGGAACGACATCAGGCGTATGTTGTTTGTTTGGCCACTCACGCTTTGCAGAAAATATGACCGCAGCCAGTCGCCGTCATCTCCTTCGGGAAACCACGGCACACAGGACACACCACACCCAGCGAAGGCATATCGTCCTTGTATTTGGGCTCCCAGCTGTCATCGAGCACCTTGGCCGGCCAGCCAGAGTATACCCGTCCGGCATCGGCCACATCCCCGGAGGTGAGAAGCGTGTGTTCGCACAGCATCGACGAGTCTTCCATCGAAGCACCGGACAGAAGACGAGAGCCAGTTCGCATCGCACAGCCGCTACCAATGTTGAGACTGTTCAGCGCGAATTGGCCCCGGGAGTTGATGTGTGCGACGACGGAACAGTCATCTAGGTTGACGTTGTCGCCGAGCTGTAAGTATGCGTGAGTTCCACCAGTAGATGAAAGAGGGGAGAGACACAAACGCACATGGACCAGATCAGGCTCCGTCATCAGACCAGTCTTGCCACCTGCATAGATCACACAGTTCTTGCCAATCCTGGCGCCGAGCGCCCTGAGATACCACACGATGTACACCGAGCCCGTGATCGGGGCAAGAACACCGCCGTTCGCGTAGCCCTTGTTGAGGATGCGAGATAGCGAGAGATGCAGCTGCCATCGCTGGCAATAGCTGCTCTTGTCCCAGGTGTACCGGCCGTCCCGCCTGCGTCCGATGATAGCCCACTTGGCCAACACAACGAACACCAGCGCTAGGATAGCTTGCAGGGTAAGTGCGATGACAAATGCTATAGCGATGAAGCCGTAGATGACACCGGGCCGATACCAGCGGGGCTTGTAGATGTGCAGGATGTGAGTGTAGTGCAGATGGAGCTGGTGCAGCAACTGGGCGGCTGATATGGCACTCAGCGACCAGAATGCAGCGGACATCGCGGCCACGAGAATGTTGATCGCCAGCAGCATGACATATGGGAAGACAAAGTAGTCCGCCTGACGCTGGTGGAATGCCCGGCCAAAGGGGGTGATCGTGGACTGGGCTTCAGCAGCCGCGGGCGACCCTTCGTCCAGACATTCAGTCCCAAGCCATGTCGAGCCGTCCTTGTATTCGGTGTCTCGCATGCCCAATGCACCGGATCCCATGACCGTCTTGTGGCCAACTTTGCAGCCGGGGAGAAGCACGACCCGGTCAGCAATCATGGCTGCAGGCGTCTCGTCAGCAACGCCAGCGGCAAACACATAGGAGAGAAGAGAACGCGCCTCCGTCTGCGATCGTAACTTTATTGGACCCGACACGATCGGTAGTGAAGACCTCACTGCGCGAGCCAAACACGACATCATTGCCGATCTCCAATAGCTCGGGATCCACGCAGTAGATGTTCGTCCCCGGCCAGTACACCCTCTTCCCGACTTTGGCGCCCATGGCCCGATAGAAGACAGACACAACTTCATAGTGCGTGCCGAGAATGGAGAACGCGGCTTTAAGCGCGTTTTGCGAGAGAAGAGTGCTGTTGATGTACCGTCGGAGCAGCACAAGCTGCGACATTTCGGGGGTAGTCATCTCCTTGTTGAGCCCAAACAGACGCTTCACAATGACCCCGAGGACAACTTGAATGACGGGTGTCGCGATCGCCCGGATGACACGAGAAAGGGCGTGATATCCGACTCGTTTCGGAGCAGAGAACCAGTACACGACCGACTCCAGAGCAGAGAGTTGGTTGGTCTGGATCGAGACACCGCTGACCATCAGCCAGATTGCAAAGAACCAAGGAATGTCTGTAAATCTGTAAGCAATGCAGCGCAAGAACACATGACCAACACGCACTGGAAACGAAGTAGACCGCAACGATCACCGGCCACGCAACGAAGAACTTGAGCCATAGGCTGGGTTCCTCTAACAACGTCCGGTTGAACGCAGCATATGATCGAGGCGAAGGTGGATCTTTGGACGAGGCGTGGGGGCCATACACCGTGTTATCTGGAATGACGGCACCTGGGGAGATTTGCGTGTACGTGTTGATCAGTGCCCTCTGCCCAATGATAATCCTATCCAGCCGGATCATTCCCTCCCGCTCGACACAAAAACCTCGGATCATGCTTCCGTCGATTCGACAACCATCCCGGAACGTGAGTAGGTCGTATTCACCAAGCCTGGCGTCCTTCGAAATGCGCACGTTGCGGCCAATCTTCGCACCCAGCAGCCGATAGTAGAGAATCTCTAGCAACGGATGCATGCTGAAGACACCACGGCCGGCGACGCGCAGGCTCTGGTTGACGATCCACCAGCGCAAGTAGTACGTCGAAAAGGTCTTGTACGTCCCGGGCCTGTACTTGCCGATTACGAGCCATTTGAAGATGATTGACGTCACAGGAGCAGCGACACGGGCTAGAAATGAGTCAGGGCCGCGTATAAGTATCCCGGGGACGAAGAAACGCACTGGTAAACCGAGCAACTAGGATCGCGACCAAGAGCGACGAAATCCGCTGCCAGAATGAACCACTGATGATCGGTGCCAGCCTGGACAGCATGAGGAGCAAGATGGTCCAAGTCATCGCCGCTTTGAGGGGGTAGAAGAAAACGAGGGGCAGGGCCTGCACGAACATGGTGATGGGATGGGTCTGCCCGCGGGAGGTTTCGTGGGAAGCCATGTCCTCGTCGTAATCGTAGCTCATATTTAAAGTAGTGCTCTCGCTGTGACGAGCAGATGGCATAGGCTTCTCCGCGTTTCGGCCATGTTCCTGTTCGATCATCGCCGCTATGCCCTGGATGGTGCTATTCGTAAACAAGGATTGCACAGCCAACGAGACACCCGTGCGCCGGCGAATTTGATAGGCCAGCTTGCCCAGGAGCAAGGAGTTACCTCCGAGCAAGAAGAAGTCGGACTCGGCCTTCATCATCGACGCATCGGCCAGCAACAAGTTCCCGATAATATCGCGCACGAGAATCGCCTGCTCGGAAAGCGCTGATGCGTGCTGTCTCGCCACCTCTTGCTCCATTGCCGCAAAGTCCACATTCCCCATAGCATCTCGCAGCAAGTCGTGTCGCCGCATAACGTGCAGAGGCGACGGGATGGAGTATCCAGGAAGAGACCGAGCCAGGGCGGCAGTGACATCAGACGAGTCGATCTCGTGAGCGCAGACGAAAGCCTCGGGCGAACCGTCTGTCCTCACGCGAAGGGCAACCTCAGATACACCAAATACGTTCGTGATGGCATCTGTGATGGCATCAAAGTCGAGGTGGACGCGGGCACAGGCAATAGGCTCTGACAACGGGGCCATGTTGTCGGGCACAGCAGCCTCGAAGTGACGGTGCAGGGCGGGGACCGTGTCGGTGAGCTGGCCGATCTCGAGACGCGTGCCCAGCTTGATGCGGAGAGGCTTTCCGGCGCTGTTCTTGGGCACATCGGCCATGTAGACTATCGCAAAGGGCCATTTGGAAGGGTGAAGATGGTCCCTGTCGCAAGTTAATACTGAACGACACAAATGGCCTGGAAATGTACCTGAGAAGATCCTGGAGCTGTGCCAAACCAATGCGAGGTGCACCAGGTTTAGGGACGATCACGACACCAATAGTCTCTTGTAGCACATCATGCTCAAGCGCAAACGCAAGCACAGTCTGAGCTCAGATTAGATTGGATTGTTTCAGCGAAGATCTGCATGACACACCTTGACGAACTGTTTCGCTGCGATGGAGACTGCCTCCTCAATCTCGAATGGCGAGATAACTTCGCCTCCCTTGTTGATGATCTCTTTTGATCTTCCCGTGATGTACAAGTATCCATCCTCATCCATGTGGCCCATGTCACCCGAATCAAACCAGCCCTCGCTCGTGAACGCCGAGGTATCTAATGGCTGATCTGGGTCGACTTCATATCCAGCAAAGGTCGGGAGCCCGCGAACGCAGATGGCTCCGGTGCTGCCTGTCGCGGTCGGCAGCTCGAGATTGCTCGGGTTGCGGATCGACAGGTGCGGGCCACAGGCTATCCCGCTGCATCCCGGGCGCTCAAGCTCGTACGTGATCGGTGGCGTAGCGATGGGCATGCACCTGGAGTGGGTGACGACCATCAGCACCGACGAGAGATAACGATCATATGGAGCACCCACTCGGTCATGCCATACGAGGGAAGGATAACGGCCTCAAACGTCGATCTCAGGCTGACTGCAAGCGACGGGAGTAGTCCACCGGCCGCATTTGCGATCATGCGGATGCGCAAATCACGGGAAGGAAGCACGCCCGCCGGCTGGGAGGTCAAGATAGCATGGTGGATGGTCGGAGCGGCGTAGTACCTAAGATAACTTAGCGAGGCGCGTGTAGGTTAGCTGCGTGGTGCTGACCAGGTGGCTTGTAAATCACGTGAAAGCGTCCAGAAGGCTATAGCATCGAAACCGGCGCACATGACCGCGCTACCGCCAGAGAAGATGGGCTGTCACGTAAAATTGGGTTAAGATGAAAGACGGGGAACGAGGCCACGTACGGCGAGAAGATTGCGAACGATGCCGCCGACGTGGAAGAGCGGCATCATGTTCACTGGGCGCGCGATCAGTGCTCCGGTTGGATGAGGAATCGAAACGACCAAAACACACTGTTGACATCGGACTCTTGCAGGTCCCAGGATTCGACGACCGCGGACGTGCCAACGATCAGCGAAAGCAGTGAATACGGCACGACCTTCTTTTTGCCGCTGGTGCCAGAAGTATGTAAAATGAGGCTCTGGTCGTCTAGACCGTGAAGCTTCGACGGCTGGAAGGGCACCTGCATAGGACCATCCCCCATAAGATGCATGTCGAACAGCCCACAGGGGCCCGAGGTACGAGGTTCAATGAACACCACGTCACACCCGAGGACCTCCGCAAGCTCTCGAAGCTCCAACCTGTCTTCTGCGTCGCGGGTGGTGACAACCGCCCTTGCCCTAAGCCTCTTCGCATCGTCCAGCAGCTCGTTCGCCGTGCAGCTCGCGTTGACCGGCGCGCAGGTGTGGTAGCTCGCCAGTGCAAGCAGCGCCAATGCATTTTCAGGCCCCGTCGGCAGCGCCACCATTACTCGGTCATTCGCGCCCAGTCCTTGCCGTGTTAAAGAGTGGGGCAGCGCAAAGTGCTGGACGAAGGAGCGGACGGCATCGTGAGTGAGCGCCTGACGCGAAAGATCGGGGGAGAAGAGGGCGGGGTCCGACGTGCAGGGTAGACAGTCTATGAGAGTCCTGAGCTCGGATTCGACGACGGCTGTGGCTAACGCGTCGCCGAGTGAAGATCCTGGCGACACAGGAAGACCGCGGAGGAAGTTAAGTGGGACCGTCCTCGACATGATGGTGGCAAAGCCAGAGGCAGCAAGAAAACCCAAGGCAGGGAGGAGAGACACCTGGGAGCGGGAGGGGAAGCTTCACAAATAGCGATAGTAAGGGCTTGGCATTTGAAGTATCCTGAGTGAACCGGAGCTGGATCGGTTCGCTGCCAAAGCATGGACGGCCACATGCGATGACGGAGAGTGAGCCTGCGCCGTTCGTGGTCCCGACATGCTATCAATCATCCGAGTTGCGAGGGAAATCGCCAGATAAGTTTGGGATCACGAAGTCCACCGGAAAAAGATCCCTCAAGACATACTTTCAGCAAACATCATGACAGCGCTTCCTTCATGAGACTGTCCGTAATTCTTCCTTGATTCTTCCCGACTCTCATCTCCGGGCGCGTCCCAAAGACAGCCAGCGCTTCGAATGCCCCAGAGTACCGGAATAGAATAACGAGTCTCCAGTGTGCCATCGCGGGTACAATCGGGCTGCGGTACATGAGCGTCACATTGCAGTCGGGAACCGCAGGATGACAGGAGCAGAAGGTCTTCGGTGAGATCAACGTGGACGGCTGCAAGACGGGCATGTGTTCTGAACCAAACCAAATCGGGCAACTTCTTTCACCATCATTGTGGCTGTTCGACCTGCTCCTCACTCGTGCTTAGTAATACATCTGTTCCTTCGAACCCTTCCGCAGGCCGTTGGCCAAGTATTCGCAGTTTCCTTCTTCCATTCCGGCGTGTGCCATGGCCCGAGCTTCTTGATCGTCACCCCTTCACGGTCATTCATTCAGATGCGGTCCGTGAGCCACGTAATCACCGCTTGCAAACATTTTACTCCGTCGTGACCGACCCCAGGAACGGTGGCGTGGTCGCATTGCACCCCCCGTTCCTTGAGAGCGCGGACTAGCTGACGCGCACGTTCGACACGCGTCAGGACCAATCCGTCTGCGTCTTTGCCCAATGCCCCCGTATTCGTGTCCTTCTCTCCTACTACAACCAGCGAGGGCACGCGCGCGATCTTTTCCCAATCGCACTCGATCCCGAACATCGTCTGGACGTCTGCAATACCTTTTGGCCACTGCACGTCGTTTCTGGGGAGTGTGACGGATCCAGGTGCACCGATTGAGAGACCTCGCAGTCGCCCAGGATGCAGATACAAGAATCGGTGCGCGAATTGCCCTCCTCCAGAGAATCCGTGAAGGAAGAACGTCTCTGTATCAATCCGCCACAGCTGTGCTGCCTGGGCCAGCATAGATAGCAAGAGGTGATCGAAGCGGATGTTGTGAAATGCTATGTTTTTGTAGTTGTGGATGTCGTAGGGCTCGATGATTCCTGCTGGAAACAATGGACAGAACACCACAAATCCCTTCTCCTCACTGGTTTTCTGGAGCCGCGAAAGCGTGCTGTCGATTTCACGGCGGGTTCCATGGACGAAGACAAGAACAGGGAGCAGTGGTCCATCGAACGAGTGCGCCTGGGGAACATGCATGCAGAACGAAAACCTGGGGTCTTCTTGGCTAGCCATGGTGGGGGTTCGGCCCGTAAGCAGCTGCTTGGTTGCTTTGCCGAATTTCGGGAGCGGGTGATCTGGCATTCTAGAGCAGTGGGTGTGCGGGTCAAGTCACCTGTACGCAACGATGGAGCATGACAACTCATGATGAGGGATGGTCATGACACCGTGTTGATTTCCCGAGAATGGCCAATACGCCGTCCAGATTCAGATGCTATTCCATGAAGCAGCGCGCCAAATCCAGATACGTTTGGCCGAATTACAATCGACCTGTGTCATGAGCTCTCATGTGGCAAGCCTAATCGACTTTCCAATCACCGTACGAATTCGCAGAAAGCCGCCAAATCCGAGAACATCTCAGACGCACAAGAAGCGATTGATGAAGATTACGAGATCCTCTTGAAGCTGAGGCCAAGCTCAAATCACTGTGTTCGGAGAAATCTCTGGGAGGGCGCGGTCACGTGTATTTCCGGTGACTGGAAGATTCAATTTGTTGATCTGGATTTGTTGACTTTTTGCAGCCCTGGCCGGTTTAAGCCGATAGTCCGTTTGGCATTAGAACTGATTTGAAGGAGTTCTCCCGCTCACAGATCGAAAGCTTTTCGGTTCTTGGAACGACTGTTCTGACTCCAGATCTCATTCACGAGGCCGTGCTACTAGTAATCACCAGACGGTGCTGATTTTCACCGGCGGTCCGGACTGGCAATCGAGCTTGAAGGTTCATCATGTGAATTTCCGCAGAGTAAGGAGACGGGAGGCTGGAGTTGCACTGGTATTTGCCCCTGAACCGAGACCGAGGGGGGCAAAATGACCACAAGATAATTCCGACCAGCCCGGTGCGGCTCGTGCAAAAGCGGGCATCGGCCTCGGTGCCATTTTTAGCGGGGCTGCCGCGTTCAGCCGCATCGGAAACGAGTAAGTGAGATGCGCGGCTAGGGATGAGGTGCAAGCTCTAGGGCAAACCGGCGTTTAGAGTTCTCGAGCCCGCGAAAATCCATCTGTGTTGCGCCCGAACCGGTTCATCTGTCCGCTCGTCCATCCCACGGCCGCCCCGCGATCCGAAGCTATAACTGTCGTCGCATATGCGGCCGGTGGTTCGAGGAGTATTCGCGGACATCTTGACACATGGAGACTGTGCTCAGCCCCGGCAAAGAACATGGCATTCATTGTCATAGGAATAACGTTCTGTGATCTTCTGAGATAAGGACTCATTCAGTGGCACGCACGTCCAACACATCTCCGGCCTAGATCCTGTCAACGACACCAGTTTTGAGGACGATGCTTTGTCCACCAATGCGCAACACGGCGATTGCACATGGTTCACACGGCGGCTCCATCTCGATGATCAAACGCA
The DNA here is from genome assembly GCA_963692855.1 of Mycena citricolor. Taxonomy (NCBI): domain Eukaryota; kingdom Fungi; phylum Basidiomycota; class Agaricomycetes; order Agaricales; family Mycenaceae; genus Mycena; species Mycena citricolor. The sequence continues at coordinate 70,219 of CAVNYO010000120.1, read as the reverse complement.
AGCGTGTTCTCCGTGCGCGACAGTCAAGATGGGTCAATGATGATGCAAATCTTCTGGAGCCTGGTGTAATTCCCGCGACAGGTTGCAGATACGAGGTTTCGCAATTCTCAATCTCTTAACGTATCAAGACAGTGGCAGTAGGTGGCAAGGTCATAACCATCGTCATCCGTCACGCCTTGTTATCAGTGGCGGTGTCGCTATCTATCCTCCTCAGCGACGGCCCCTACGCCTTCTTTCATTATATTTATCTTCCTGGAGAACTCCGGACCTAGTGTGTGGCCTGTCGAGAACCCTCTTTGTGTATACTTAGAGTCGTATTGGTGGATCATGTTGGGGATCACAGTATGGCACTGTCAGTTCGTGGCAGGCATGGTACTTTTTTGAACCGCGCGCTCCAATGTTATGTAAATATAGGCCGGTGGTCGGCTAGAATAAATCGAGGAGGACAACGTAGTGCTAAAGACGCCGGATTTGTTATCGCGTATTTTTAGCTCTGCACCTTCTGCACATGCACGTGAAAATCCCGCTCCCGCGTGTCTGCGAAGTGTTTGCGACCTCTGAGTCGTCTGCAAAGACATAAAGCGTCTGCCCTGCCATGCGCAGCGAGTGAGGTCACTGCGTCTCCAATCTCACTCTTGTCAAGGCTGATGCTCATCTTGCTGACTGACTCCTCATGATAGAACATCTGGCTTCAGTTCTTCCTGGAGCCACCGCACGAGTACCAGCATGAGCTGGACTCTGCATCGTTTGTCTGGATCCCTCATTCGGGGATGCCTTGTTCGGGAATGGCACAAACCCGCAATGAGGTTCAGGTCTTGGGCACCGGCATTTCTTGTACCGGATGCCGACGATCACATGCCACAGGGCTCACGATCACTACCCCGCACACGCAGCCTCTCTTCGCTCAGTGCAACCACCATGTCCGTTGACCTATCTAAAGTTCCCGGATACGAGCTAGCCCCGAAGCCTGCATGTTGAGCTCTGCCGCTTCCTGTCCATATGCTGAACCAGCTGCAGGTGTCATGGAATAAGAGAGACCTGCTCATTTACGCGGCCGGTGTTGGCGCAAAGGCCGACGATCTTCGCCTGGTTTACGGTATGTTTCTCATCCGGTCATCTGTGGGATTGGGCCTATGCTCTTTGCAGAACTCGGTGAGTGGGAATGCAGTGGTATGAAACGCTTCTGAATCCGAATCAGACAAATCCTTCGCCGCTATCCCAACCTATCCTGTCGTTCTTTCGTTCAAGGGTGATAGCCAAGAACTCAACCTGTTCGCGAAGGCGGCTATCGGGACGCCTGTTCCGGGCATGCCCCCGCTCAATATTAACAAACTCGTCCATGGAACGCAGTCGATCGAGATTCTCAAGGAACTGCCCCTTGTTTCCGGGCCCGGATGGACTTGGACCACGCGGTACACTGGAGTGGTCGAAAACAGTAAGATTGGACCGCTCGCCTGATGTGTATTGCTCATGACAACACATCCAGAGAGCGGCATCGTCTTGAGCATGGAGAATGTCCTCAAAGACCCCAGTGGTGTTCCTTACGCTAAGCTCTATGTTCGTTTCACTCGATTTAGTGTTCCGGACCCTGGTTTGACAGAAAAAATCAGAGCTCGTCGTTCAACATCGGTGCCAAAGCTACAGGCGACAAGTACTCGAAAGTGATCGCCGGTCCGCCTCAAGGAAAGCCGATTCCCAAGGACCGCAAGCCCGATTATGTGGTGCAGGACCAAACGACGCCCGAGCAAGCGATCATGTTCCGGCTAAGTGGAGATTATAACCCACTCCATATCGGCGAGTCACCGCGAGTTTCGGCAAGCTTCGATGTGTTCTGATGCAACGCAGACCCGGCCATTGGCCAAGCTGCAGGATTCGGCGGTGTTATCTTGCACGGTCTCTCCACCTTCGGCTTCGCTGCCCGGGGGCTTATCAAAGCCGTCGGAGGTGGCGATCCAGCGAGCCTCAAATTATACGGGGTTCGTTTCACATCTCCCGTCAAGCCCGGCGATGCGCTGGAGACCTCCGCGTGGGAGGTCGGACCTGGCCCCAATGGAACGGTCGAACTGGCCTTTGTGACCAAAAACTTGAACTCCGGGAAGGTGCGCAGATCTCCGGTTGTGTATTGATCATTGTGTGATATCCTTGGTGCAGATCGCTCTGGGAAACGGCATCGCCTACATAAAGAAGGCGTCCACGTCAAAGCTGTAGTTGTGTACATCCATCCATTGTGCATTCCATATCATTCACTGGAACGTGTTCTTACGGAGCACCCGCGCTCGATCTAACAACGCATCCGCTTCAAAGTAGCAGCCTTTGAGCCACCGATTCGGCTCCCCTTCTTTCCCTGCTTCGCCTTCGCGATCATGGAACGCCGCGCGCGCGTGCAAAACGCGTCGATTGTCGAATATAACCGCATCTCCCTCGCGCAGGGTGTAAGAAAAAGTCCGCTGAGAGTCCCCCAGAATCCCCGCGTATTTCGCCAGTGCCTCGTAGAGCGCCACCGGCGTGTCAACAGGCAGAGGCGCCTGGAACGGCGGCGAGTAGTTGATCTGGCTGATCTGACCGTCCTCGAGCTCGATGGTGCTGTGCGCGTGGTGCAGATGATGCCCGTCGTTGATGTAATGGAACAGAACAGGCTGAGTAGCGAGAAGATCGAATGCCTTAGGATCCGCTGCTTGCAGGGCCTCGGCAGCACCAAAGGCATCCACGAACAACGACGACCCTCCCTCGACTCTGTTTCTGAGGCAGTGCAAGATCTGGTATTTGGGCGGGTGCTTGAAGTATCTGCCAAACCACTGTTCAGCGACAGACCGTGAGACTGTCTTCCCGGAACGGACTCACAGCAGGTCCATGTGCAGCCCGAGATCGAGGTTGGTGTACGCGATGTTGCGGCTGTTGCGCAGGTTCACCACATCCCAAACCTGCCCGTAGAATGTTTCGCGTATGTAGCTGAACTTGCTGGCCAACGCGCGCAGCTCGCAGCCCGAATCGCTCGTCTCTTCGTTTGGCACGCCCGTCTATAGAACAGTCAATCGACCATCTCTGCGCAGGACGCGCAACGCACTACAAACAGCAGTCCATCCTTGATGAGCTGCTCCATAGCCGCTGCGAGTCCGGCCTTGTCCCGCAGAGTCCCGTACTTGACGAACAGATCCGGATTCCGGCTGATCTCAGCGCGCCCCCAAGTCCTCGCCGTCAAGTCTGCATGGAATTTCGCCAGATGTGTTGCAGAAGAATGCCGCTGCAAGAAGTCGCGATGGAAGAACGACCGGTGGCCATCTAGCCAGTCGATTTGGAGCCCGTCGGTCGTTGGCCGGACGCCACCCTCAGCAGGCCTGATGTCGCGCGGGATATCAGAGGAGCGGTGGAGTTTCTGAGAAGTTGAAGGATGGATGCAATCGGAGGATTGGCACGAGTCCCGTAGCCACACAAAGGGAAAGGTCGCATTTAGTGCGTCGACCACCAACCCTTCACCGGAACGGGCCGTGGAAACGGATGTCCAATTACGTACAGATGGGCGCGCGATGCGCAGTGCACGATGCACCCGTGGCCTCAGCAAGGACATTACTACGAATCTTGTTCAGGGAAAGAAATGAGAGAAGACCAAGCGCGTTCCGGGCCGCCGCATGTTTAATGAGATTCTGATGATAAATGCACCCAGTCCGAAATCTTTCACGTGTTACATAACATGCAGTGCACTAAGATGCGGTCCGGAGCACGAAATACGCGATGATAGCAAGCAGGACGGCCAACACAGACACAATCTGGCCCGCGAAATCGGACCAGAGATCGTTCAATTCGAACGACGGTCTCAGCGGCGGATGCACTTTCACTTGGACGCGATGCTTGAGAACATCTTCGCCAGTGACGATGTAGAGGGTCTGGCGCTTGGGATCATAAGCGTACTTGTCATCTGGACCCAGTCCGTCCACGACAAGTTTGCGGCCCTGAGTAATGGACGTGGGCAGGAAAATCTCTGTCTCCTTTGAGGTCAGGATGTCGACATCAGACGTCCATTCGAATACGAAAGCACCCGAATTCATTTCGTACTCGAAATGGGTGGGCACTCCGGCAGTCTTGGCCGGATAGGGTCGAACGACGGAATTCAAGATCCGACCGCCCTGATCCAATGACGGGGCATCTTGCTCGTAGTAAAGCAGAGAAGCAGGCAAGGCCCGCCGTTGACTGAACCAGGAGAAGTTCTCTCCGTTCCAAAAGTCCCCGGCTGGGTCAGTATTGTAAGGATTGTAGTTCCACAAGCTCAAAATGGAGTCAGCCAGGACCCGATGCGGCTGAGAAGGACGCCTACGTAAAGCCAACCAAGGCTGCTTCAAGACCGGTGATCATTGCATCCATCATGCGAGCTTGCCATGTGAAATTTTCCGTGTCAAAGGCTTCACCTTTGCTAAGAGAACGTGAATCAGTGCATAACGCGAACAAAGATGTGGAAACCAACTTCATGTCCATGGGGATTCCGCATTCCCCGATCAGAACAGGCTTTTCTCCGAGCGATTTGTGAGCTTCTTTCACGATGTTCGTAATTTGCAATGAAAAGTTGTCCCTGGCCCCGGTCTGGCCCCAGTAGAACGCTCTGAGAGGGAACATACCCTGCCGGAAGATCTGAGCACAGATGATCTCAACTCGGGAACGAACTTACCCTGGAAAGCCCTTGCACATTCACGGTAAAGTCCCCAAATGCTTTAGCGAAGAGCGCGTTCAGGTCATACCAGTGAGGCGCATAGACCATATTTGGGACCTGATTCTCGGTGGTCCACGAGGCAGGGCAGAACTAAGCTGTCTGTCAGACCCCTCCTGGACGCGAGCGCGGAATTACCTCGTTGGGGATAGCTTCCAGGAAGACCAGCTTGGAGGATGACGAAACGCGCGTGACTATTTCGGACCATCTCTTCACGAACGGATAATAGAAGTCGGTGTACCAATCAATCTGAGCTGGTTCAGCTCCAGATACACAGAATAAGGAAGAAGACCTTGCCTCCTTGCCGGTCAGAGGATGCTGGACGAAGTAATTTTCTCGCAACACCACTGCTGTGTTCTTGTTCCGGTCCCAGCCCCATACCCCGTGCATAGCCCAGATGCATTCCCCCTGTGAAGGCCCATCAAGCCGCCAGACCTTGCGGCCTTTCTCGTTCAGCACAGCCTCGGATGTCTTGCTGGTTGGCATCGGGAACGACCGGGTGTAGACAGGGACAGACGTAGGATGGCCAGCACCCAGTTGGAAAGATTGGAATGCAGAAGCTTCGAGACGTCATCACGATTGCTCCGGCAATCAGGCGGGCACTTACGAGTGTAGGACAAATGAAGGTCCGTGTTGTAGTCAAAAGCGTGCATGGATTTGAGCTCGATGTACCCGCGGTGAGGCTCGTTCATTATCTAAATATGTACGTCAGTAACTGATTCCGGTCCCCAATGTCGTCGCACCTCGAATCCAAGTACTGCAGGGAGATCGCCGACGGCCTTGGCGAACACTTCCCAAGCTCGGAGAAAATGATCCTGCAGGAATTGCTGGATGGTATGCTGGGAGCCATTCTCGTCTGTGATCTTAAGTTTGGGAACGAATGTGTCTCCAGCCCAGAAACACGTCCTGGAAAACACGATCAAATCAAGTCGCATTGCATCAAACGGCCAGAGACGCACGCCATCGTCGCGGCCGCAAGTTTCTGGTATCCAGTAGGCCAGATACCACGCTCTTCTTCGACATGTCCTCCGCCTTTCACACCCAGCAACCACGCTGCGCCAGCCTCTTCCAGCGCGTGCAGATCGAATCCAACACTCTCAAGCGTCCAAGCCGGTGCACCGGACCCTCCCGAGTAGCGCGACCATACGTCCTGGTGCATCGATACGAAGGCAGACATGCCGTATTCAGGCAGGAGGGACAGCAACTCGCGCACATATTGCACGTATTCCATGTCGTAGATGCCTCTACGAAATTGGAGATTTGAGGCAATGAATGGGACGCGACACGTACGGTCCAGCGTGCTCAATAGCTTCCCAGGTGAAGAGAAAGCGGACTGCAGACTACGGTAAGCCAGCAGTTCGTGTTCATAAGCTGAGCAGAGAGCATACCAAACGACAACCCCCACCTCCTGAGCCGGGCCAGATGCGCCGGGGCTTCTTCTAGCGGAAACGGCCGCCCGACAAAAGTGACGCCCTTCGCACCATGAGGGAAAGTCGCATTGTCATCATTCGAGGGGCTTTAGACAAACACGGTTGAGTCGCACTGCAAGACGCGAAAAGCGCCTCCGTCCTACTTGATGGACACAGAGCAGCCGCAGACTCACGTTTTACACGATCCGCCGAGATTCACACCGCGCAGCTGGCATGCGCGTCCGTGTCCATCAATGAAATGCCGCCCGTGCGCCCGCACGCCTCCAGCCGTGCCCTCGTCGGACCAGTCATGCGCGTATGTCGAAGCGCTTCCTGGAGCGTATTTCGTGTGATTCAGGGATGGGTGGTTGGGTTTCTGGATGGACGACGGTACTTGAGCTTTATGCCACTTTTGGGCATGATCTACTCACAGGTTTGGCGGGGGCTATAGGTCCTGCAGGACTATCCGAGCCAGAAGCAGACTCTTGGCCTACGAGAATGAATGACGCTTCGGAATCGGAGTTTGCGGGACTAGGCATGGGTGTGCAAGTCGCAAGTTTCTGTCAAACGTGTGCAAACGCGGCTATCTGAACTACACCGACTCGCCCGAAAAGGAAATTTGCATTCAGCGACTACTAGCCATCAATCATGTAGCTACGGACCGTCATCGTAAGATACAGAGAGCACCCGGTGTAACGTGAAATGCAAATAAGATAATGTACATCTACAATGTGTTTAATCATGTATGTAATCTATGGGGACAGCGAGTGAAATGACCAGCACTAATCGATGATGTTAAGTTCCTTCGTTCGAGCCTTGGCAAAGATGTCTTTGTATGTGTTCCATATTCTTCAAACAACTGATATCAGTACCTCTCGAGGACGTGTAGACGAGTTGATACCTCTCCAGTTCTTCGATGTATTGTTTTTGCACAGAGATGATTTCCTCCAGCGCAGGGTTTTCTGAACGCGTGACATGGATCGGCCTTCCAACTGTGGTGAAGGTCAGAGCGAAAGACATGGAAAGCATACTGAATCCACTCACTGACAGCCACGATTTGCCGTCTATACGGCATCAGACCGATGTTATCTGAGACAGAGAGTGAGACGTGGGTACGATTAGAGGAATACAACAAACAATTTAGAAGCCCTCTCCCATGGAAGAGAGGCAGCGTGAACCCAAACATCGACTTGAAACTCGATTGCAGCTTGAAGATGGTCGTCCCACGTTCATTGTGCATTTGCTCGTATATCTTGGATCGTGATGGGTCAGAGGATAGACTTGAAGAGGGAGATCTCTTACGTCATTTTCGCCAAAGGAGAACACGGGAACCAGGTCCGCGCTATGCGCTCATCAACCGAAACGCATTCTTGACAAACGAAGAGGGCATACCCATTCCTTATGGCCAGTTTGATGAATCCCAATCTGACCATAAACTATCTTCAACAAGATTCTCCCACAGACCTCTAAACGCACCGTTTACGCAGTGTCAAATCCGCTGTCCCAGGATGAGCACTGAGACTCTCCGCCGCGCCTCCGACCACGATCGTAATGGCTGACCCAGGACCCGCACTGAGTATGTTCTGACAAGATCGCTTGCTAACGCTGCAGATTCCCATCGACAACAACGCTTCCCGATAGAATGGAATGTTGAAGTTGCTTGAGAGGGTGAGTAGGTGTGGTCTAATTCCTGGGAAAGCTTGCGAGAAACCCGTCGCTGTTCGTCGTCGAGTTAGAGAGCACTATAGCACATCTCCCGCACATGCGCACCTTCCGTGGCAAAGGTCGCGACCGCACCCCTAGGCATGACGTCAACGTCAAACGCAAGATACATGTCCTCTGCTGCACACTCACATCCCGATGATACCTGGCCCAGGCTCAGTAAGAAGCAGAAGTTTACGAGATAGAAAATACCATGAGGATGGTAACCGAACAGATACGGTCGGTCGGCCGGGAGATCAGCTTCCTGTGGTGAGACTGTGAGAATAGGGTCCTTGCACATTACGCACACACCCTGCCTTGAGAAATCTGCATATGCCAATGCGTCAGCCCACGGCAATGATTCAGAGGAAATCCAACACACGAAGCAGGATAATAGTCCGCAAAGTAACTCCAAAACTTCAATGAGCGAAACCACTGGCTGCTGCGACCGCCGTGCTCCGGACTTTGGTCGATCCAGTGCATCCACACCAAGTACAGAATCAAGGCCGGCCATAGCGATGGATACGAGCTGCACATAGTGAGGCGATGGCAAGGCGGGGAGTCGAGGGATGGACGCGCACCAGAGGAAAAGAAAGAAAGCGGCCGCGAGCGGGATAGCTACTGACCAAAAGGCCACTGCCAGCATCTGCAGCCTCCGTTTCGGGGGAATCCGTGCTGGAACAAAGCTGCAACACAGTCGTCATCGAATGAAACGATGAGGGCAGGCGAGGACGGACTTGATGTTGGCTTGCAGTGCAGTCGCAACGGGAACGAGTGGTGCTGAAGTGAGCACGGAGAGTCGGCCTTTCAGATTGAGCGAGGTGGCGGAGAGAGAGCGCGACGCATTTGAGAGCCGTGTCGCCGACATGGTCGAGCGAGCGGTGAGCGAGCGACTTTTGGATAGCTTGGATGCAGCCTGATATTGTGGAACGCGTTGACGCGTGTTGTGATCGCCCTACCGCGGATAATACTAAACCGGAACCCGGCATGAACTTTCTAGCACTTACGCAACTTTACAACACTGGTCTACTGGCTTCTACTGGTCGTGAGTTGCATTGATTGGATTTTATCATGTTCGAGACTACAAATCAATTCTAGGCATACAAGTCGTCATCGGCCGAGTCCTCCGTGAACCCTGCATTTCCAGACGCCTGGGCTGCAGGAGCAGAGGAACCTTCACCCTCTGGGAACTTGAAGTTGTTACCGAAACCCCGGGATTGCTGCAGATTCTGCGAGAACATCTCGTAACGACGGATGTCCTGATCAGAAACCGAGCGACGAGCGAATTTCATAGCCTCCTCAAAGTGCTCTCTGTATTACATATCAGCATCGTGAAAGGTTGGCTATAGATCAGCCACGTACCTTGTAATCTCGGGAACGGGGTCATCCTCCTCAGCCTCATCCTCCTCGACTTTCATAGCGTCATCGCCGGCCGCTTCATCCTTCTCCTTCTTTTCCCGGGCCCGACGGATATCAGACTCGATGCTCGCCCGGATGGCCAGCTTCGCAGCGCGCTGACAGATCTCCGTCAAGTCGGCACCAGAGAAGCCGTGAGTACTTTTGGCCAAGAAGTTGAGATCCACTTCGGGAGATACCGGCGACTTCTTGAGGTTCGCCTTGAGAATAGACAGACGCGATGGTTCATCGGGGAGAGGAATGTAGATGAGCTGGTCAAGACGACCAGGACGAAGGAGAGCCGAGTCAATCTGATCCGGTCTGTTGGTGGCACCGATGATAAACACGTTCTTCTTCGCATTCATACCGTCCATCTCTGTCAGGATCTGGTTCAGCACTCGATCTCCTGCACCTCCACCGTCCCCAGAGGAGTTGCCACGGGCCTTGGCAATCGAGTCAAGTTCATCGAAGAACATGACACAAGGGGCAGCCGCACGCGCTTTGTCGAAAACGTCACGGACATTCGCCTCGGATTCACCGAACCACATCGTAAGCAACTCCGGTCCCTTGATAGAAATGAAGTTGGCATTGCATTCGTTGGCAATGGCCTTCGCCAACATGGTCTTACCCGTTCCAGGAGGTCCATAGAACAGGACACCCTTGGACGGAGACATGCCATACTTGAGGAACTTCTCGGGGTGCTCGACTGGGTACTGCACAGTCTCCTGCAGCTCTTGCTTGACCTTCTCCAAACCACCGACGTCGTCCCACTTGACAGTGGGCACCTCGACGACGGTTTCCCGCAATGCAGAGGGGTTTGACGTGCCGAGAGCGAAGCGGAAGTTGTCCATAGTCACACCAAGAGAGTCAAGGACCTCAGCGTCGATGGTGTCCTCATCCAAATCTATCAAATCCATCTTCTCTCGGATCTGCTGCATCGCAGCTTCCGAGCATAGGGACGCGACGTCAGAGCCGACGTAACCGTGCGTGTCGGCAGCGATCTAGTTGGAGATGCGTGAAAACAGCATTCGAGATAGCAAAAGATGAAACGTACCTGCTCAAGATCAACATCCTCTCCAAGCTTCATGTTCTTCGTGTGGATGCGAAGAATTTCCAAACGTCCAGTGGGATCCGGAATACCAATGTCAACTTCGCGATCGAAACGGCCGAAACGACGAAGAGCCGGGTCGATGGAGTTGGGTCGGTTGGTGGCAGCCATTACGACAACATTAGAGCGAGCTTTAAGGCCGTCCATGAGCGTAAGCAGCTGAGAAACGACACGGCGCTCGACCTCTCCGTTAGTCTAGTAAATGATTGAATAAAAGCTTAATCCGAAATGTAAACGCATAGCTCACCTTCTCTCGCTTGGGAGCGATGGAATCGATCTCGTCGATGAAGATGATCGCTGGCGAGTTCTTCTCCGCCTCTTCGAACGCCTTTCGCAAGTTGCTCTCACTCTCACCAGCCATCTTGCTCATGATCTCCGGACCGTTGATGAGGAAGAAGAAGGCACCAGTCTCATTGGCCACAGCACGGGCCATGAGCGTCTTTCCTGTTCCAGGAGGACCAAACATGAGGATACCACGAGGAGGCTTGATACCGATAGATTTGAACAGCTGCGGGTGACGGAGAGGCAGCTCGACCAATTCTCGAATCTGAGCCATTTGCTTGCGGCATCCACCGATGTCGTCGTAGCCGACATCAGCCAGGTTCGACTCCTCGTCCTCACGCTTCACGGGATCGCCCTCTGGAAAGGGGGATCAGCGACCTGACAGAGCTTACGCGTCACAGACATCCTCACCAGTGTGAATGACAGTGTCCTGAGCAACGATGCAGAATTCGGACGGATCGGTCTCGATGACCTTGAACTCGACTGTACGCATACCACCGCGCACGAGGAAAGTGTCACCCTTGCGCACAGGTCGGTAGGCTATTCCGGGGTAACCATTAGTCGTTAGTCCCTCCGAGGTTGATGAGCTCACCCTCGAGGAAATACGGCTTGAGGTATACATCGAAGATGTTCCCGCTGAGACCCTCGATAGAGTCATCGAAGGGAAGGATGTGTACACGCTTTCCGTATTTGATGTCATTGCATGGGTGCACGCCGACCAGATCCCCAAGCTTAACGCGCAAGTTGTTTCTGGCCACTTTGTTAACCTGGATGCGACCTTCCTCGACGTCGTCGGAGGAGAGACAGATGAGCACAGTATCACGTCGCTTCTTTCCGCTGGAGCATTCAACTATAAGATCGTCATGGACGAAGCCCGGAAACCGGCTTACCGAACGATAACTGTGTCCCCACGGAAGAGACCAAGCACCTCCATGGTAGCGGGGTTGAGAGTAGCAACTTGCGATAGATGAGCACAAGCAGTTCATGAGACGCTTGAGCCGGGTGACGTACCGGAGTTGTCGTCGGTTGCCGCTTCATCGACTAGGAGTCGATTGGGCCTTCAAGTACGTTAGCCGCCTGGCCGCATATACCCCAACGCATGAGATACTTACGATTTCTTCGGCCGCAAGATAGCAGTAGAGACATCGTCGGGACCAGGTTGAGCGGGGGCACCACTAGGATCAGCCATGGCAGGAATGTGGTAGTGTGGAACAAGAAAGTGTGTTATAAAGGCAGCGCTCAAGGGACGCGTAGGCCTGTCACGAGTCACGTCTACACGTGTCCGAACCTTCGTGATCCTTCCACTTCCTTCTTTATCTGGCGAATTATTGACTCGATAGCACACGAAATATTCAGCTACGGCCTGGGTGACGCGTCTCCGGCCTCGATTACATCTCCTCATCTAAATCCAAGTCCTCTACGGGGAAATCGCCGACAGTCACCTTGTCTGGTCTTACAAATGCGCCATATTTGGGAGCGCATGAGAAGTAGCGTTCGCCTTGGACGCTGAGCATAGTTATCAGTGAAAGGATGCCGACACGGAGGGGATGACATACGAGCCGTCGTTCTTGCCCATGGGCTCGTCGTATTCAACGCCTACCCAAATTCCCTCTCCGTTCCCGAACCTAGTCTCACCCACGAACCGCACCGTCCCACGCTTGCTCAACCCAGGCTCGCTCGATTCCACCTCACACCTCGATCCAAGGGGAATGTTCATCTCCACGGGTGGACGTTGTGGAGCATCCTTCGGTGCAAATCGTCCGACTTTGTTTCGTTGCTTGTATGCAAGGACAGTATCTGATTCGAAGTGAGCTCAGTTCAGCGCCAATCTAGACACTCAAATTTCGCACCGGTTCTTGCCGCATATGCAGTGTCGCTGAGCTCGAATTTATCAACTTGCGTCACATCCGTGAGTTGCCCTGTAAATGAATTTGCCGGATTCGTGTCTATAACCTCGAGAGGCTGTATGAAAACTGCGATCGCATTCCGTCGAAAAGAGTCTTACTTTGAGGACATGCCAGTCGCGTAATCCGTAGAATCCCAGAGGCCGAGAATCATCGGCCAGTGTAGCGACGTCGGTTGGATCTTCAAGCGACGTCTGAATCGTAATGACTTGGCTCGATGTCGGAATTCCGGTGATCAGCTCGAGCTTGTTCTACGACTGTTTCAGTATCTCGCTCGCACGAGATGCAAACAGCTGTATGTGAGTTGACCTTCAATTCCTCCACCGTGATGTGAGGTTCGATCCGTCTTTCAGACTGTGTATCTGGTGAAACGACGAATACATTGACGCTCCCTGACATGTTTGAATATTTCTTAGGATATGTTCACTGCCCAAGATGCTGGTGGTCAGTGTGACGGTCAGTAAGCTCAAGCGCGATTGATCATTCGAGAGGTCAGATCAGATCGGTAGTCATCATTAATTCGTGGAATCAATCGTGGGGCGGTCCCCAGTTCGATCCTTAATAAAGTGGTTACGTATGAATGTATTGCTGATCTGAATGTGAGAAATCCATGCAGCAGCTAGCGGTTGAGCAACGCACCAGTTATATCTTATGAATGATCGTGCATATAGATTAACACCAGGTGATGCAAGTTAGACTGAAAGTCCACAAGCCTCCCTCGAAATCCAAACTCCAGCGTATGGCCCATCATGCTCTCTAATGGAGCCATCTTCGATCCTAGGAACCTGACCCAAGGAACATAGAGGGCTTTCGTTTTCTTGTCCTTTCGCAACGTTGAACCATCTCTCAGGCAGATGAAGGGCGTTGGTGACGTACCTAAACAAAGATCCCATTCCCCAGAAGGCTTGGAAAGGATCAGCGGAGATAGGGGGGGGATAAAGTGACGCACCTGGATATGCATCTCGCCCCCAGGATGCCGAAACTGGAATCCATACGACGACCAGCGAGCTGCGTCTCGTCAATAAGCCGATAACGTAGAGTGGACGGACTTGTCATACGAGGTATCACAGGGACGATATCTTTCCTGCGTTCCATGAAATTCGCTACACAGCTCCTGACTAAGGATGCACGCACTGATTGTTGATCCGCACCAAAGATACCGATCGGTCGACGTAGTCCGCAAAAGCTTGATTCCCGACCTGTCGTGACGAGATCAATGTCATACATGATTGCGCTTGCGAGGCATAGAACACACCCGCGGCAAGCCGAACGCGATGGTGTTGAATTTAACCGAGTCCGGAAGGTGCAGAGGGAGATACACCGAGTCTAACAAGGCGAGGGCTCCACCTGCCAGTCGCTATGGTTAGTCGGCGATATTGGTTGATAGAACGCTAAGTATACTTACCCTACAGATTTGAGACGATACGCGCAAAGCTACGAGGTAAGCACGCACCAAGGAGTGCCCGACGAGGGTAACATGCTCGGTACCGTACCGTTCAATCGCCTTCCTGACTGCATCGAGGACAGATACAGCTTTCCTTCAAAGGTAGTTCAGTGTTTATTTGATCGATCAAAACGGGGCCGCATGACGTACTTGGCATGTTCATCTGCAAATCCGGAATGTACCATAATTGCGGGATCAGCGCCGAAAAAGAGAATGGGGTCAAGGTGTCGCTGCACAAATTCGGCGTCCGTGAGCAGCGGGACCCTACGGAGGGTCAACTGACGCGTCGCTCGTACGATTTGGAACAACCGACAGGTCCTTGGGCTCAGTCCCTTCGTGGGCGACAATGATTGTGTTGAGCGAAGGCGAGTATCCCACAAACCCTGGCGATCAGCGGTAAACCTTGCGTGCATCCTATTAGAAATTACGTGGCTTACAGTACTGGACGAATGCACCATCCCCGCCTGCCGCAATTGGCTCAAAGTCTGCATTGGCGAGACAGTCCACTGTCTGCGCGTCAAGGCGGAATCAGACGCCATAATCTGCATTTCCACGTACCTCCACATGTCCAAGTCAACAACTCGCTCGCCGGACAATACGCGGCCGATGCGAAGTGGGTGTACGCGCTGAACGACGCGACTTGACTGCTCGAGATCGTGAGCGTGGTTGGAGTAGAAGCCTGCGCGCCGTGCGCTTCGGCGAGGACGACGAGGAGAACTGCCAAGGAAAGACAGAGGGACTGCATGGCGCTCCTGCCAGTGGGTTGACTGCAGCGCCGCGGTTGTGCGAGATAGCTATGTCAAGGGGTAGTACTTATGAAGAAGCGCATTCACGGACACGTGCTCATCCAGCGAGACCCAAAAGAGGTTCTCTCTGGCAGCATACATTGAACCAAAAGAATACGATCGTTACATATTAGGATTGCTGAGTGTACGGAGCACAGACATCCGGGTTGTGCAGCTGCGACGGATCTTCCGTGAGATACCCCAATCGAACGCCTTCAAGATAACTCCTGCAAACCAGAGGTCGACATTCTACCCGATGAAACAGCATAGAGCTACTCACCATTCTTTCGACAAGTTGCCCGCAAGCGCGGATTTCTCGACCTTGAAGTTCCAGAACTAGACGAGAGATTCGAGATCATATGACGGATGAGAAGAAATTTGACGAACAATCCAGCCCGCGCCCTGACTATAGGCGAGCTTCTGGGCATCAGCCCATTGCATGAGAAACGCGTCCGTGGCCGAGAATTGCGTTGGCAAACCCCACTCTGCACTCGTCGAGTCTTTCATCGACGGATGAGCCAAAACCACGCACCGCCGAACCAAAGGGGACTGTTGCCCAGGGCAGCGTCAGCTTGGACTCGATTCAGATCTGTCCGCGGATCAGTTGCGCGCTCGGCTCGAGAGCGTATATAAGACTGACTGCATATACTCTGCATATAGGCAGTAGGGTTAGCATCAGCGACACCGCCGAATCTGGTCGCATCAGTTCCTCGGCCATGCCCCCAGACTGGGGAAACTCACACGTAGTAGAGATGGTTGTCGTAGCCCTGCGGTCCATTGGCAGCATCTGCGGGATTCGCCGGATTGGTGTTCTGCCAGTTGACATCCATGAAGCTTCGTTACATGTGAGTACGGGCATTTGACAGCACAGAAGGCGCACCTTGTGACCAGCGGACCGTCTCTCTGAGACAAGCCACCCACACCCAGCTCCAACAGAATCGGGACAGCATCCTGCAGAACACTCCGCACCTCGGGCGTAAACAGCGTCTCCTGATCGGCCACATTCGGCATCATGGCCGTGAAGTTCCCATTTCCCGGTGCCGGCACGATGGGAAACGCTGGGCTTCGGATACCCAAGAGGAGCTCTGTGGCCCTAACCACTCTGACAAAGTTCTTGTCAAAGTCGCCCAACCCGGGTGTCATCGCAGCGTTCATGATGGGCTCGTTGACAGCCTCGATGGCGACGACGTTGCTGAAAGCAGGGTCGATGTGCGACAGAGTAGTCATGACGGCTGTCCAAATCAGGGCCCGGTGGTAGTTGTAAGCGGTCTAGACAAATCAGCTTCAAGGCCACTCGTAGGCCAGACTGTAAACACACGTAGAACTGAACATTGCTGGTGCACTGTCCCGTGAACATCTGATTGGCGGTCTGCACACCTGTCGCGACGGTTCAGTGACGTTCACCCAGTTTTCACTGCTACACACCAGGCAGCGCGTGGTGATCGAGGATAGCAACAATACCCGCGTCATTCAGCGCTTGCAGGCCCCGGCGCTGAGACAGATAAGCGACAGTTCTGAATGACAGCTCATGGAGCACACCAGCTGCTTCAATCCGCCTCTCGGATAGAACTCTGTCTTGCGGTCGACCAAGGCCTCGATGATCCAGTACCCAAGCTTTTTCAGGGCTTCAGAGATGCCTTTGAGTAGGGAGAAGTGAAGTTTACCGGAATGCGGACTGTGTTGATGTTGACATTCGCCAAGGCGTCCACATCCGCCTGGCTGAACCACGTCTCCCAATGGGTCTTGAAGATGCCGTCAACTGTGTCGGGATACTTCTTTGCAAACGCGAACTCGCTGGCAACGCATGCCGAGCAGACGCTGCAAGATTCGCCACCCATGTCTTTCCATTCTGAACGAAATCAGGCACACGACGAGACAGAGGAGCCAAAAAAACATACCTTGCGGGAGCATCCATGATTCAAGGACAAGCCTGACGCATTCAATTATCGCAACGACGAAGTTGCAGCGCACTGACCATGAGCCCAAGTTGACGCCGTAGATCTTCTCTGGGAACCCAGGCAGTTTCGAACTGGTGCCAGAAAGTACCCCCAGGCCCAAGATGAAAGATCCCCAAGCAAAGACGGAAGAGACCATTGTGTCGACCCAGAGTTGCTGACCTTCTGCCCTCGCGAAGCTGCTCAAATAACCACCGTCCTACCCTCTAACGCCCCCCAACAATTCGGGCCATAGTCGGAACAAGAAGTTGGATGGGTTTTAAGTGTTGACAGAGAAGAGTTGTTTCTCCGCCCTGGGCCTGAAGGCTGAGAATTCGGACGAGGAACCGAATCTGCCCGGCCATGTGCTTTGAGTTTCACGCCTCTTCTACCGTGGACGGCCGCAGAAGCACCCTCGACATCTGCAGAGTGGTGTATAGTAGGTCCAAGGGCTTTGGGACGGACATGGAAAGTAAGCTGTTAGAGAGCGACGACATGGCGGACCGGCCGTGGAAGGCGAAATGAAAGTCGACTGTCAGGTGCTACTAACAGCTGGATGCGCTTCAATCTTCGATCCTGATGCGGACGCAATCAGCTCGAAAACGGTCCATATGCTAAGCTCCAGCGCGAACGAATCCCAATGAGGTTAACGCTTGATTTTAAGTACATGTGAGTGTCCATCAGAGGACACCGAGGTCCGATTGGTCCATGCACACGCAAGAACTAAAAAGCCTCCACCGATCAAGAGCGATTTGCTACTCATGTAAGCTTGTCCTGAGGAATCCTGGGCTGGATTCTGACCCAGATGTGGAAGTCACTCGATCCTGACTGGTCTGATTCCTACACCGTCGATTTCGTGGCTAAACGCGTCCGAGGTCCATTCCTCGAAAAGGCAACTCGAGGATCAGACGTAAAAAGCATGGGAGATGATTTGTGCTTACAACCTAGGTGCATTTACGTACACCAATTCTTGTCATTTGCTCAACGGTGTTACGTCACTGTCATGTGGCTTGGCCCACTTCTCCCAGTCCGGATAAGTACTTGCGAGGGCGATGTCTGCACGGTTAGGCAGATTCCATGATGCGCGTCAATCTTACGACACCGCAAGGGGCATTCATCTTCAGAATGTTTCGTGATGCTTACTGGACCGGCTCTGCGTTCCCCCGAGTCCACGCGCAGTTCGCGGAATGCTAGCAATGAATTGGATTTCTGAAACTGGATCCGGACCCGCCGACCAACCGACGTCGCGGCAGACCTTTACCACGAGGGTTGATGCATATGTCGGGCAGCTTTGACCGCACTTCGATTCACTGCTGCTTCATGCTGATAGACTGGTCGTGGACCGTGGTTGAAACATGCAGAGCGAGCATTTCATGTGAGTGCAGGCTTTTTTCAAGCCAGGGACAGTGTACATAACATGCTTTCTTGTGCCTAGCCCACGGCGTCGGCACGTTCGCCCCAGATCATTGTCGATGTAGCAATAGCACGACTCCACTCTACACTGCATTACGGCTCCAGACCCCGATCTCACGTACAAAATCGTGCCGGGCTGAGTACCGCTTTATAAACGGCGCGCAGGCTGGAACGCAGAGCCGTGACTCAGCCAACCTCCACCACCATGCTTATCTCCCTCCTCGCATTCGCGGCCCTCGCTGCCGCACAGAGTGTCACGATCCTGCAGCAGGCATTGTCTGCGTCAGGTGTCGCTGCCTCGTACCCATCAAGCGGCAACTATTCAGCTGAGAGTCAAGCTTGTCGGTCGATCCCTGCGCGAATTAGTGGCCCGGCGCTGATGAGTTTGTTGCAGTCAATCAGCGATTTACTGTGATGCCGATCGCCATCGCATTTCCGACTTCTGTGCAACAAGTGTCCGCCGCAGTCAAAGCCGGCGCTGCTCAAAGTCTCGAAATCGTTGCCCGAAGTGGAGGAGTGAGATTACTTTCTTGGTCCCAGGGTACCGCCGATATTAACGTCAACAGCATTCCTATATTGCGAACGGATTAGGCGGAAACAATGGGGCCCTTGTCATTGATTTGAGCAAAATGAAAACAATCTCCGTTCGAGCCTCCAACGGCACGGCGTTAATTCAGACGGGCAATCGTCTGGGCGACATTGCACTTGCACTCAATGCGGCAGGTCGAGCTCTCCCGCACGGAACATGCAGTTTCGTAAGTATTTCCAATGTCTGACTTTGGTGCATACCGGTTAACTCTATCAGGTCGGCATTGGCGGACACAGTGGTTACGGCGGATTCGGATTTACCAGTCGCGCTTGGGGTCTGACGCTGGACACGGTCAAATCTGCTACGGTTGTCCTCGCTAATGGAACAATCGCCACTGCGTCTCCAAACAGCAACTCGGACCTGTACTGGGTAATCGTCATCCACTCAGTATGTTGAGCGTGTCTGACCGGCTGAACTCAGGCGATTCGGGGGGCCTCTCCTTCCTTCGGGATTGTCACCTCAGTAGAAGTGCAGACATTCGCAGCACCCCCGGCTGTCACGGTCTTCGCGTACAATTGGGATAGCCTGAACATCAGTTCGGCGTCTGCTGCAATTTCTGCATTCCAGACTCTGTCCAAAGCCAACATTTCGGCTGCCTTTGGAGGAGAACTCAACTTTGGGCCAGGGCCGTCGAGCTCGCATGTTAGCTTGGAGCTCACCGGTGGATTCTATGGGCCCACTGCTGATTTCAACTCCAATGCCCTGCCCATCATCAACACATTCCTCAAAGCGCTGCCAAAGGTGTCCTCATCCACGGTCACTCGTGACATGACATACATCAACTCCGTCGCGCATTTCGCGGGCTCTGATCCATTGAATACCACCACCGCAACCGAGACCCGGGACACGTTCTACACAAAGTCTCTCATGACCCCTCAGGGCTCACCAATGTCCCCAGCGGCGATAAAAGCCTTTGTGTCCTACATGGCCAACCAGGGCTTTTCCTCTGACACCGTAAGTAACCCTCCAAGCCATCGATCAACTTAAACTCAAGATCGCCAGGCTTGGTTTGTGCAACTCGAGCTTTACGGCGGAACTAACTCGGCCATCAATGCGGTCCCTCTTGATTCGACCGCATTTTCCAAGCGAGACACTCTTTTCACGATCCAGCTGTATGCCTCGTCGTCAAACGGGTCTCCTCCGTATCCGTCGGACGGGTTTTCCTTCTTGGACGGGATGGTCGCAACGATCATCTCCAACAGCCCTGCCAACTGGAGCTACGGGTGAGTGCTGGCTTAGGTCCTCGTTCCTTGGCTGATGTCATCCAGGGCGTATCTCAACTATGCTGACGATCGCCTCGTGAACGGTCTGTCCGATTCCAATTCCTTGTCCCGAGCGAATCTCATGCTTTCGACAGCGTCGACGCTCTACTACGGGTCTCACTATCCCCGACTGAAAGCCCTCAAAGCTGCCCTCGACCCGAATGACCTCTTCCGCTTCCCGATCGGCGTCTGATATCGGGTTATGACCGAATACACATAATTGCCTGTACTTTGTGATTACTTACGACGAACAAATAACACACGAAAAATACTTTGACACTTATTCCTTGATCATTGAATGCGTATTGTGTCGTCCGAATAACTCGGAACATGGCTCTGTGTTTCTCCCTGAGCTGAGGACTAGCCGCAAGGAGCCAGGCTGTTGAGTTTTTTCCCGGTACCTTTAGGTAAAGGGTTTTTAGGGGATCTGAAACCTGACCTTTTGGCGGTAAACTGTGATTTTAGTCAATTACAATGAGTCATGATGTGATTTTGTCATTAATGCTTATGTTCCAGCTCTCTTCGGTCATCTGTGCGTCATCTGTTCATCATACATGACACTTTGATTCTTTCCTGTACTAGTTCATGTCACATTTCCCTTGTCTGCTCACGCCTCTCTCATCCATGTTGCCCATGTTCTGTGAACATCCCGCCACTGTTGCCCTTGACACTGATGCAGAGTTCTCCACTTTGTCTCTCAAATGGCTTTTGGATGCTGGTCTTCCTGCCCAGGAATCTTTCTGCGGTGGTCCATTGTCTTTGCCTGGCATCCTCATGACTTGTGTCATGCCTGTGTCTCTCAAGATTGTGTCCTCACTTCCATACAACATTGTCCTTGGCCGTGACTGGTTGCTTTTTTGTTGCTGAACCCTTCCCTCTCCTATCTTGTACCTGTCAACCAGCCCTGTTACCCTCACTCTGTTGTCAGATGACCAAGGTACGTGATAATTTTGTGTGCGTTAATCTGCACTGCACACCATGTACAGTTTGTCATCACTCTGCTTCTCCTCTTGCCCCTTTTGCTCATGCTAAGGAGCATGCTACTGGAGCTCTCGACTCTGTTCCTCTGAAGTGTATGTCTATGTCTTGTCTCTTTTTTCTTTCTCTGATGTTGCAGTGCAGATCCACCTACTTGCAGCTGTTCAGCTGCTATATGTCCATGTCCATTGCCATCTGCTTGTGTTATGAACCATGATTCTTTTCCTGTGAACAGCATTCCTCATGATGTATTCATGGCTTGTTATCTTACTTATTCCCGAACCTCTGTCTTCCATGCTGATCTTCCTGCAATGCAACAAGCTTTACAGTTACACATCATACCTTCAGACAATCTTACCCTTGTACAATGTAGACATACTCTAATCCATCACTTGATAACTGGTGCTTGTGTTGATCATGCATGTGATGTTACTTCTGATGATTGTCTTGACCATTCCACATGTCGGGTTACTGCCACAGGCTTTGAGAATTCTTCTGCTATGTCATCTGCAATATTGGACATCATTCTCAATCCCAGCCCCAAGCAAATATGTACTGATGATTTGGGCCATGTTGCATGTGCACTCAATATTTCTATAAGTGGACATCGTAACCAGAGGTTCAAGTACAAATTTGCTATTCCCTCAAATGGTCAGGTTGTCAGTGCCAGACAACACGTTGAACTGGAGACCAGTGGCCCCAGCACCCAAACCACCAAAGACAAAGATGTTGTTGTCATCAGCAACAAACTTGGCCATCTCCCACTCTCGCTGAGATAGAGAACACGGAAAGATGATCTGCTGAAGCTTGTGGACAATCTGAAGTGTGCGCAAAATAAGAGCGGTAGCTTCAGGAGTCAAAGTCTGGATGGCAGGCTGCACACATCCTTGTCCCTGTCCCTTCTCAACAGTGGAGGCAAGACTGTACAAGCCATTGAAGCTATCTGCCTGAGCAGGCCCAGAACAATCATTGCGCTTGAGACCCTGTGCATACAGAGCCTTGATGGTGAGAGGAGGAGGAGCACCAGTATCAGACAATGGTATTGCAGAGGAGAGTTTGGGACCAAAGGCAATAGTGTAGAGCTCGTCTTTGTGACAATCAACCCAAAAACAAAGTCGAAAAGAGAAGTGAATTCGAAGACTGGAGAATACAACCAAGTAGCTACAGTATTTATACCCAAATCCAGTCTGAGTCATATCTACAACTAATGAGTCATAGGGCTATGTACCGCATGGAGCACTGGTCATGGGTTGTAGTAGAACCTTCCGGAGCATATGTCGCGCAGCCTCGAATCGATAGAGATAACCCCTGGAACCCCTAGCCCGGACCGTCTGATGCCGTGATCCGTGATAAGATAAGTCGTGCCAAGATAAGATGAAAAAGAGTCGAGTTATGACATTACCCCCTCTCTAGGGTCGATGTCCTCATCGACTAGGCCGATGGGCGTGAAGACGTTTTCGTAGGGATCAAAGAGTTGTCGCTGGGGATATGGAAGGCGCTCGTCTTTGGGTTTGTAGCGATGGATGAGATAATCCCAGTGTCCCGCTTCGAGCGTTGGCAGGAGGCGAATGCGTGTGTCTGGGTTGGATTGTTTTCTCTGCCAATCTCTCAGGATCTTCTTCGCGTGGGTAAGGTGTCGTGATGGTTCCCAGGTGTTCTCGCTGTGCGGCCATCCCTTCCATTTGACCAAGTACTGTTTTCCTCGGCCGACTTTTCGCTCTTTCACGATTTCTTCGACTTCCCACTCTTCTGCTCCTCCGATCATCTTGGCTACAGGCCTCTTCTCTCGGCGATGGGGGGGTGGTTCGTGATAGGGTGTCAACAGTGACTCGTTGAACACCGGATGTCTTCGGTCCGTGTCCGGTAAATCCAGCTTCCATGCAGCCGCTCCAACCTTCTCCAATATCTCGTATGGTCCTAGTCTCTTGTCGCTCATCTTCTTTGATGGTCGATCCGTCTCGATATTTTCCCCTTCTATGTACACCTTCATCCCAACCTTCAACTCCGGAACTTCTTTTCTTTGTTTATCGTAGT
Organism: Mycena citricolor; assembly: GCA_963692855.1. Classification (NCBI taxonomy): domain Eukaryota; kingdom Fungi; phylum Basidiomycota; class Agaricomycetes; order Agaricales; family Mycenaceae; genus Mycena; species Mycena citricolor. The sequence goes on along the minus strand of CAVNYO010000120.1, from coordinate 47,285 downwards.
ATTTTTTCATTTTTTCTTTTGCTTTTTCTAGTGCTGCTTTTGCTTCGTCTTGTATTTCTTTGATTCTTTTTACAAATTCCTCCGCCGACTCGTTCCTTGACTCCATCCGTTGCTCCACTCCCTTCCACGGGTGATATCCATGATTTGCATAGAATGGCGATATTTTGGTAGACGTGTTCATCTTGTCGTTGTATGCGAACTCCGCCATTCCCAGCCACTCCGACCAGTCCGTCTGATGGTAATTGACGTAGATGCGGAGATAATGCTCGATCTCCTGATTCATGCGTTCTGTCTGCCCATCCGTGATCGGGTGGTATGCGGTCCCCGGGTTCATTTCCACGCCCAACATCCGATTCGTCTCCCTCATGAAGCCCTTGATGTAACGCGAATCCCTGTCGGTGATGATCTTGCGAGGGATCCCGTGGTAGCGGAAGACTCGGTCCCTGGTTAATCGTGCCACTCCTTCGCTGCTGATGTCAGTACTAATTGGTTCGACATGGATCATTTTGGTGAAGGTGTCACACCACACATGAATTGCGTCATACCCGTTACTGACCGGCAAGGGTCCGATCTGATCCATGGAGATGATTTCCCACGGCGCGTTTGGAACTGCATGCGGGTGCAAACTCCCTGTCCTGGCTCTTCTGGTCTTGGTCCGCTGGCACGCCTCGCACGTCTGGATGTATTTCCGAATTTGGTTTCCCATCCTTGGCCACCAGTAGTTCCTTTCCACCATCTCCTGCGTTCGGTTGATCCCAGCGTGTCCGACCAAAGGGGTGTCGTGGTGTAGTCCGATGATCTTGTCCCGCAACTCCTCATCCCTTGGTACATAGAGCTTCCCATGATACGTGATAAGCCCTTCTTCCTTCTTCCATCCGACGAGTGACTTCTCTAAGGCCGCCTTGACGCTTCCATCAATTGATCGAATGGCCTTGATTTCATCGATTAGCTGCTGATCCTGTCCCTCGAATGTGACTTCTTGTGATCGGAAGAACTCGGGCTTCAGTAGCGTGACGTCCTTGTTGTCGTTCTTGCCCTGATCGTGATCTGCTCGTCGAGACAGGAGATCTGCCTTGCGGTTGAGTGCGCCGGGTCGGTGTCGTAAGGTGAAATCAAACTCCGCCAACTCCGTGATCCATCGTGCTTGCCGTCGATTGAGCTTCTGCGGCTTCCGGAAGTACTCAAGATTCTGGTGATCAGTGAAGATCTCGAACGTCTCCGTGGCTCCCAGTAGTAGCTGTCTCCATTCGTCCAATGATAGCATGATTGCAAGCATTTCCTTGTCGTAGATCTCGTAATTTCGCTCGGTTTCGGTCAATGCGTGCGAAATAAATGCGATTGGGCGCCAAATGCCGTCTTGGTTTTGGCTCAAAACTGATCCTGTTGCCCCTTCCGAAGCATCGGCTTCCAGACGATATTGCCCAGTGTCATTTGGCAGTGCTAGGACCGCATCCTCCGCGATTCTCTTCTTCAATCCATCAAATGCCGCATGCTCATCTGCACCCCATGACCATCCTGCCTTCCCTGTCAGCCGTGTCAATGGCTTGGCAACCTCCGCGTATCCCCGGACAAAGCGCCAATAGAAGTTTGTGAATCCGAGGAAAGCTTGGACCTGTTTGACGCTCTTTGGTTCCGGCCATTCCATTACGCCCTTGATCTTGACTGGGTCCATCCGCATCGAATTGTGTCCAATAATTACACCCAAATATTCGATTTCCGTGCGTTCGAACTCGCACTTTTCGGGCTTCAGGTATAGCTTGTGTTTCTGGAGTAATTCGAGCACTCGTTTCGTGATCCGCCGATGTTCTTCCAAGTTCTCTGTAAAGATCAGTATATCGTCCAGATAGACTACCACGTGTCCCTCGTTGATCAGTTCTCGGAGTATGTCGTTCATCATGTTTTGGAAGGTAGCCGGGGAGTTCGTGAGACCAAAGAACATGACCAAGGGCTCGTACAGTCCACGGTTCGTGCGGAACGCAGCCTTCCACTCGTCACCCTCTTTGATCCGTACGTTATTGTATCCCCATCGGATGTCGAGCTTGGTGAAGAACTTGGCGCCGCATAGATTATGGACCAGTTCGGAGATCAGCGGCAGCGGGTACCGATTTCGGATTGTCATCTCGTTCAGCTTCCGATAATCCTGGACGGGACGTAGTGAACCATCTTTCTTTTTGACGAAGAAGAATGCTGAGGCCATGGGTGATTTTGATGGTCTGATTCGTCCGCTGGCCAGGTTCTCTTGTAGGAACTCGTCGAGTTTGACCTGCTCGTTTCGTGATAGCGGGTACACCTTGCAGTCCACTGCTTTGGAATCGGGTTTGAGCTCAATCGCATGATCCCAGGTTCGTCGGTCCGGTAGCGAGTCGAATGATTCCTTGGCAAATACTTTGACGAATTCCCGGTATTGATCCGGAATTTTCCCTTCGGTCATCCTCTCCTTCTCTTTTTCCGCTTCTTCTGCGAATTTCTGCGCCGGTGTTTCCTTCAGCCGTAGATCTATCTCCTTTCCAAAGTCGATCAGCAGGATTGATTCTCCCTCTTCCAGATCCGGTGCGCTCGTGTCCAGGTCCATTGCATCCATGTCAGTCATCGCTTGGTGTTCCTCGTGACCCCTCATGTGACACCGTTCTGGGCATCGGCTGAATCTCATCGTTTGCTCCTGCCAATCCACCTCCGGGTTGTGTTCCGTCAGCCAGTCAAGACCAATGAAGATCCGGGCCTTCCCCAAGCACGTCAGAAGGAACGTGCGTGTCTCCACGTGAGGACCGATTCTCATCCTTAGGTCAACGTAATGCGTGATCCGGCCGCTGATGTTTTCGGTGTTGTCGGCGTTACGAGCCACAATGGGTTGGGGAAGTTCTTGGATATCCAGCTTCTCTGCCCGCGCGTAGTCGGTATCGATGCAGCAGGTGCTACAGCCACTATCGAGTAGCGCCTTGACTCCGCGCGTCTTTCCTGAGTCCAGGCCTGTGATCTGGACATATACGTCCATCGAATGTCTCTTCCTTTCGGCCTGGTAGTTGCGCAATTCCTGCGCCAGTCTGCTGGGCTGGGGGCCCTTCTGTCTCTCGGCTGCCCATTTCCTTTGAACGGCATCCGGCACCCTTGTGTGTTTGGGTGCTTCTGGAATCCTGATTTCGGCAGATTCCTTGGGCGCTTCCTCCTTTTTCAAGGATTGAGCCTCCGGAGCTATGCTCCCCTTTTCGGTCTTTGTTGACGTGGTTCCTTCTCCACGAGCCATAAATACGTAGGAGTCCAAAATTAATTTGTCCGCAGCTTTCTGATCCTTTTTACTTTGTAAATACTCTCTATTTAAAACTATTTTTCTTTGTCGTTCCTTTTCCATATCAGCAATGAGAAAATCATGAATATTGGTACGTAATGAGTCCGAGATTGTATATGTATGTGTAGAATCGTTCATGTCTTTAATCGAAACAAGTACAGAAAAACGTCCATAGTCCGGACGCTCCACCTCCTTGGCTAGAGGAGTGGAGCGCTTCAAAAACCCTTCTCGCGCAGCTTCTCGGCGATCTCCTTCAGGAACTCGTTGTCCTTGTCCCCGTTCTCGATCTCTTCTAGCATTGTGGCCCGATTGAAGAACGTGCGCTTCTTCTTGGGCTCAGGGCAGTTCCGCGCAATGTGCCCAGGCTGCTGACAGTTGTAGCAGATGATATTACGGCCACGGGCGTGGGTGCGATCGATCTCCATCGGAACCGGCTCATTGGCCGCTGGTCGGGCCGGAGCGGGTGTAGGTGCTGATGGTGCAGCCTGAGGGCGGAATTGGGGCGGGGGCCGCGGAGTTGAGTGCGCATAGGATGCCTTACGCAGCTGATCGCGCAAGGCATTGGCCTCGATGTTGACGCACCAGTTCTTGAAGGCACCATATGCCTTGGGCAGGGGGACGCCGGTGTTGTAGAGGCGGCTTGCAATTTCGCTGCTGAGTCCGCGCTCGAGGAACTCGATGAGGATGTTGTCCTGATCCCCCTTCTTGTACTCGCCCTTGTCATCGGTCGAGGCGACTACGTTGTACCCCGCGTCCGCAGCCAGCATTTCAAAGTCAGAGATGTAGTCCGCGAAGGACCGTCTGCCCTGGCGAAGGGCCATGAGTCGGGCGGCAGCGACTTGCTCTGCGTTAGAATCCCCAAAGGCCCTCTGAAGCTCCTCCAAGAAGCTTGTCGCGGTGACTCCCGCCTTTAGTCCTTGGAAGCCCTCGAAATTGTGCTGCTTCCAGTTCATCGCCCATCTTGAGGCGGCGCAGCTTGTGCCGCTCTCATTGCGGAGGTAGGACAGGACGAAGAGGATTTTCGTCTCGTCCCGCGAGAACTCTGACCGATAGGCACCAATGTAAGTGGTGCACGCGTCCACAAAGCCCAGGTATTTGGACTTGTCGCCATCGAAGTAGGGGGGGTTGGCAGCGAGAGTGATGCGGTGATGTCCTGACATGGTAGGAGCAGGTGCGGTAGGTGGGGGCGAGGGTGGTTGTTCGGAGGGCAACTCGCCAAGGTCGGGGATCTCGTCTTCAGGCAGCGGGAGGGCGAGGTAGGGGTTGGAGGGTCCGGGTTCGTTTTGATGCGCCAGATCGGGCGACGATGGTATGATGGGGGGAGGGGATGGGCTCCCAGATGACGATGGGAATCGGTACGAAATGGTGGATTCGTGTGCTGTACAAGCACTCGAGGAAAGGTTCTTTTGCTAGCAAAAAGATCCCGGGCCTAGCTCTTCACGTGCCCGATGATCCCGAGGTGCGTTTTCCCAAAGGTCTCCGCAGCACTCCTTGTAGCTACCGTAAGGCTTGGGTCGGGCTCAACGTTACCCGTGGCCTGGTGCTGTTTGCTCGATATGAACCTTTCACTGCGATCGCAGCGAGCGACTAGATGATTCGGTAAAAGGGTGAGTGGGGTGGTAAGGGTGAAGAGGATATAGCGGGCGTAGCGGTGCACGGAGCAGGGTAGGAGGTAAGAGGTACAAGGGTATGAGGGGAGTCTTCGAATTATGTGACAATCAACCCAAAAACAAAGTCGAAAAGAGAAGTGAATTCGAAGACTGGAGAATACAACCAAGTAGCTACAGTATTTATACCCAAATCCAGTCTGAGTCATATCTACAACTAATGAGTCATAGGGCTATGTACCGCATGGAGCACTGGTCATGGGTTGTAGTAGAACCTTCCGGAGCATATGTCGCGCAGCCTCGAATCGATAGAGATAACCCCTGGAACCCCTAGCCCGGACCGTCTGATGCCGTGATCCGTGATAAGATAAGTCGTGCCAAGATAAGATGAAAAAGAGTCGAGTTATGACAGTCTTCCAGCAGTTTGACGTGCTCATGCTCACCAAAGATCCAAAGACTCTTGGAGGTACTGTACTAACGCAACCGTAGAGTCAAGGGGGGTAGCCGGTGACATGCATCAACAAAACGTGTCATCAGTCAAGCCTGCCGGTCACCGGTGACACCCATCAAAGAACCATCAAACTGATGGTCGCAGGAGCACATCTGAAAGGCCACAAGTGGTCAACTCTTTGGTGGATTTATCTGCTACATTGTACACAATCAGTAGCAAGTAGCTCAAGTGCAATTAAATTCAGTAAAATTTGTCTGAAAAAATGTTTTTTCTTGAATGAAGTGTGTCAGTAGTCAAGCCAGCTGGTGACCGGTAACAGACCCTGAGATGAGTCAAGTCAGAGGTCCCGGTGACTGGTGACTTGACTCTACGGTCGCGTTAGTACAGTATGTACCACAGAAACAGTGACAGTCTCCTCGAGACTGTTATTGATGCATTGGATATACAGAACACCAAGTATCTGGCAGATCATTCCAGGGATAGGGAAATCAATAAAATGGCCAGCAGCATCAAACTCTGCCTCAATGCCAGGAGGCTCAATAGTGCAGAGGGCTCACCATCGGATAAGCAGCTTGTCAGTGGTGTGGAAGTCAGAAGCATAGACAACTCCATGAGAATAGCGACTATCCTCAGTGAGGAAAAAATCCAGTGCCTGAGGATAGTAACATCCAGACGGAGAAGTAAGAGGAGGAGCAGGATGTTGGATAGGTGGAAGACTGGTATTGGGTATGGCTGATACAATCTGATCAATGGTGTAACGGTATTCATTGGGACCAGGTTTAAGGGGCTCAACACTGTCCAGTGGCATGCCATACATCATATGAGCAAGATCAAGATCTGAGTCAAATAGGAGACTTTGTTTAGGGACAAGAGATCAAAGGCCACACACCATTTACATGTATTTGCAAAAGGCCCACACCACTATGCTCAATATCATCTTCCTGCTCCACACTACGGCTGCCCATGCTCTGAATCTGATCATCCACCCCTTTTGAGATTGCCTGAAGATGTTCTTGAGTCTGTGGGTTGAGATCAGGAGTCAAGACTAAAGAGGGTTTGAATTGTATCTGCGACAACATGGAGATCTCTGAGCTGCTCAAGACCAGCAGATGACTGATTCATGGATGAGAGAAGGATGTAGACATAGTACACAAGTGAGTCCTCAGTCAACTGTAGATAATGGTAAGACTCCTTTATACCTGTAGACGTAGTACACAAGTAAGTCTACAGGGACAGATAAGTATGATAGTAGAGCAAGAATAATAATATGTATATGCACCCTCAGTCGACCGTAGATAATGGTAAGACTGAGGGGCGGAAAACAATCGGTGAGACCTGTATAGGTCCCAGCGGTGATTGAGCATAAATACCGACCAAACATCTGAATGCCTAATGTCCAAGCTGTGATGGCGCATCACAGATCACTCGTCAACAGAGGAGGGATACAAAAGCAGGAGTAGTTTGAAGAGAGATTAGAACAATCTGGACAGAGGGAGAGAAGAGAGAGCAAAATGCGTGGGAGACTGAGTGGCTGTGCTGGAGACGCTGAAAAACACGTTTCTCGACATCTCTAGCACAGCCTTTGAGTCACATGACTCAGTGTAAGCTGAAATGACTTGTGAGCTCTGCATCTGCAACTAAAGAATAAAGATTGTTTTTATCATATAGAATGTCCTAACTACTAATATTTACCAAACAAGGGACCGGGCCCTGCCGCTTGTCGGCCTTACCGCCTTATATTATAATGGTCTCTTTCCGGATTTAGAAAGTGACATTGACGTCTCATCATTTGATGACTAGCGACGGAACCAATTGAAATAAACTCCCGCGTCAGGCCGTCAGCGCTTCATTTGTTCAACGTTCTTCACGCACTTGATTCTGTCTGTCCCGAATTGACGCGCTCCCTCTGTGCAGCATGGATCCGCCGTTGTCGCCCATGGTACGACGGCCATCCCTGCGAGGCCGATCGCCTGCAGTGCCGATGGGTCCCCGGTCGCGCAACGTTTCGTCGCGCAATTCCATACTCCCTGCCGAGACGATCAGGTCTCCCACCCCCGGCCAGTCCATGGCGTATCCCCCAGGGCCTTTGCCTCAGTACACCGAGCGGCCGACGACTCCGTACTCCACGTTATCAGGGTCCTCAGACGCCAAGTCCTCGCCGCGCACGTACGCATCTGAGCCCCCTCCGTCCATTTCGGAGGCCCCAGAACCACTCCCCGCTGCGACACCGACACCGACACCAGCACCGGCACCAACAACAACACCGCTACCAGCAGATTCGCCCGCGCCCACCGTCGTGTCCGCACCCAAGATGGTCCCGCTCGCTCCTCCGGTGCAGATCAGTTTCGAGTCCGTTCCTGTCAAGTGGAAGGGGCTGCCACTCGAAGCCGCGTTATGTTCGTGCCTATTCAAATGCCCAACCCGCCCCCACTGAATCAGTTTCAGGGACATTCGATTCGAGGGAGCTGCAGGTGGGTGTATTCCAACCTGGTTTCGTCATCACTACTGAATGCATACATGGCAGGACATCGTGTCGCGTGCCATCCGGGGCTCCTCCCGCGAATCATTCATCCGCGTTCTGTCTGTCGAGAATCTCGATCGCGTCCTTCCGTCCGAACTCGAACGCCTGACCGCCTCGAAATCGACCCTGCAAGCCAAGTACCGATTCAATATGCAGCGGCGGACGATGCTGCTGCAAGCGCTGCACTCGGCATCTGGCTGTCAAAACCAAGACAGCGATGCGGAGCTCATGGCAAAGCTTACGAGTCAGCTCTCAGAAGTGACGTCGGAGTGCGACCAGCTGTTGGAGCAGCTTCTGCAGATCGCAGATCAGATGGGCCAGATCACCAGTTTGCAGGACGTCCACTGGGCCAGTGCGCTCGCCATTGCACTGCGGAAGGTCTGTGGGCTCGTCTGACGTGTTGTTGCCTCGATTCTGATCTGTGTATCAGCTCAACGCTAGTTACGGCCGGCGAACGTCAGATTTGCTCAATGCACGTGCAAAGATTGCGACCCTGGAGGCCGAATTGAACGATGCATGGGGCCAGGCTGAAACGCTCGCAAAGGAGCTTGATGAGTTTGAGGCAGCTGGTTCTGATGACGAAGGAGAGGCCGTGATCGAAGTCGCAGAGGTGATTTCGTTGAATCACCGCAAATCAGCTTCGGCATCGTCCAGTGTGCGATTGCTGGGTCAGAAAGAGATGCTCAGCCTTGACATCGTTTCGCGCATGGCCTCCGACGCAGCCACGCCCGCGTCTCCCATGTCACCCGTGTCCCCCACCATGTTCATCACTTCGCCCATCGAGCGCATAGAGCAGACGACGGCCTGGACGGAGACGGACGACTGTTCTCCGGCGCAACCCGCTCAAGACATGTTGCCGACACCCAGTGCCTCAGAACTCGAAGACCTCCTTGACCTGGCTGCCAAGGAAGCGGAGATGCCCGAGTCGCCTGTCAGTCCCGTTGACACGCCTGTGACCCCGTTCATGGGTATCCCGATGCCGCAAAGCGACGCCGTCAGTGTCCGCAGTGGCAAAAGCTCTCGCACGCATCGCAGTCAACGGGGGAACGAGACCAGTCGAGTGGACAGTGTTTCCGCAGCGCGGAGACGCAGCGTGCGAACTTCGATGGGTAGTCTCCGTCTCCCCAAGAGCAGCAAAGGCCCCGAGCCTCCTGTGCCATTACTGCCGTCTCTCAGTGCCTCGAGCAGTTCAAGTGTCGGTCCCGATCATAGGTCGGTCGTCGAGTCTTTTCTGGACTTTGGCCCGGCGTCGGATTCAGAAGCGGACGATTCCAAGGCAGCAGGTTCTCAGAAGAAGAAACGAACCAGCATCGAAGATCTCTCAGTGGTGACAGACACACCACCCCTGCGTCTGGTGCCGGTCCAGCAGACGCGGGACGACATCCAGATCATGCCGCGAAGAAGTGCCGTCGAAACCGAACTGGTCACACCGCGCCGTTCGCAATTCTCGCTGGACCACCAGCATCCTTTTGCCATCGAAGGTAGGGACCACTCATCTGTCACTTTGCTCAGACTCCTGATCTGACCTCAGCACCCTCGAATCCGTCTATACCGTCCATTTGGCTGCTACAAGACACTCCGAAAACGCCAGCCGAACGGGTCGACCAGTTGATGATGCGAGAACGGGGCCATGTCAAGATGGGATCCCTCCAACGACTCAAAACTCTGACAAAACGCTACTCTCTGCCTTTCCCCGCTCCGACCCTCAGCCGTTCCATGCGATCCAAGAACGCCACCTAGCCGTCCGGGCCCTGCTGCTAATCTCTCTGCTATCTATGTCTGTATCTTACTGAATTATGTAGCATTGGAATGTACATCATATATTGTACGATAATATGACATCTATCTATCATTCGTGTGCGGCGAGCGCGAGCGCGCCCGCGTTGGTGATCAACGTGAACTTGGCACCCTCCTCCCCAGCGGTGGTCGCTTTCGCAGCGGGGGGAAGACCAGACGAACCGAGTCGTCCCGCTATCAGCAGACTCTTCGCGAGCGTAGAGATCTGGGCGTCATGTCAGTCATCAATGGCATTCCCTCCCAAGAAAAAGCGCACTGACACCGATACCCCAGTCGGACGAGAACTTGCCCAGGAGGCCGATCACCATTCTGCGATTGTATCATTCGATGTCGAAGTGCATTGCAGGGTGGGTGTCCTCACCCGCCAATAGCCTCCGCCGGTCGTGATTCCGGGCGGTTGGTCCCGCCGAGATGCCCAGGACGGAAGACGATGGTGTCGTCGTAGCCCAAGGCAGCCAGACCCAGCTCGGTCAGCCCCTTGCTGCGCGGATAGAGGAACGAGGATTTGGGGTTCGAGCCGATGGACTGGAGCGAGACAAGTCAACTGGTGAGGTCATGCGGTGGAAGGACATTCGATGCGCACCGAGACATACACCAGACGCTGGGATGTGCCCGCCACCTTCGCCGCCTTGGCAGCATTGACCACATATCTGTCGCACGAAAGTGAGCACAGCGTCGAGAGGCCACGAACTCCTCCCTCCCCACGCACTCGCGGTCAATCTTCTCGAACGCAGCCGAGCTCCCAGCGTTCTTCGCGGTGGTGCCCATGGTGATGAACACGACGTCCCACTTGCCCTCGGCCAGCCCCGCCTCGTCGAGCTTCTCGAAATCAATCGTCTTCTGCTCGAGCTTCTCCGTCGCGGGCAGGCCGTCGAGCTTGGTCACGCGCCGTCCGTACTCGCCGACTTTCGAGTACGCCGGGCTGGAGAGCAGATCCTTGAGCAGGTAGCCGCCGACCTGGCCTGTGGCACCTATGATGAGTGCGGTTTTCGTGGGGAGAGACATCGTTGGACTGGTGGGAGAGAGCGCTGACGTCGTTGCCGACTGATACCGTTCCGTTCTTATGCGATCGAAGACGTGCGGATCTCGGTCATGGCTCGGGCTGATGGGCTGGAAACACACGCAGGCGTTGTCACCTGTAACGTTCGCAGCTGTCGCGTTCCAGCGTTCGGACGGTATTTGGCTTACTACACTCGCAACTTGTAAGGACTGCGACGGATTTGGTGACACCCGGATCACCCTCGGATGAGCATCCGCGGGGTTTGATCCGGGTTGGTGTCACGGATTACGGGTCATACAGCGGGTAGAGGTGCGAGGATCTGCGTTTCTTGTCACCCGCAGGCCTAATTTAATGCTAATAACTGGTATAGCATCTGAATGCAACAGCATTTTGCGCAAACTTGCACCATAACTCGCCATTTGGTACTTATTCGCAACCAGCACTTTGATGGGACTCGATTATCTTATCGGACTTGATGGTGCGGTGCCTATCCTATCTTATCATTGCGATTACAAAGTTGATCCACATAATAAAATAACTATAAGAGCAAACAGGAAGAGAAGACCTCAGGGCAAGTTTGGGTCGACATTGTGAACCTGGCCATCGACCAGCTTCCTCCTCTTCTCCCCGACCTTCCAGATAACATCTTTTAGCTCCTGGACAACATCCCCACCGGGTCCCGTCGGCATCTTCTCTTCCAACCCTTCGAGTCCCAGCCCGATAACACCGTGCGAAGACCCAGATTCCCTCTTTGCTTTCGCCAACTTGATCCGCTCCTCACGTGTGAGTTTGGACCGTTCTTTGTGCAAGGGACCCACTTCGGCCGCTTGGCTTTCGAATATCTGTTCGGCAGCGGGCAGGGGAAACTCGTCTGGAGCAACACTGAGCAGCAGATGGGCTGTCGGATCGTCAATGGGCTCGCCCTGTGCGACCACCACATCGGCGTGACTGTCGGCCTCGTCCATCGATGGAGACCCAGAATCGGGCTTGTCAGATTCATCAGCCTCGTCGCTCGCATCATGCGCTAGAGCAGGCATATCCTCCTCCGATTCGACCGGATTCGGGGGAGCCGGAGGGCATATGATATCGAGCAGTCGATCCCGCCCTCGCTCACACTCGCGCAGCGCAAGCCCCAGCTCTCTTCGCAGACGCTCGTAGGCCTGCAGCGCGGCAGGGGGTTCAGGTGGCTGTGTATCCATCGCTTTGACAAACGTCCTCGAACGCCGCCGGCGGATCGGTCGCGTTGGAGGAGCGTCGCTGCGTACCGCAGCAACGCACTCTGTCAAGTGGTCACGAGCATCGTCCAGCGCCGAGGAGATCGCATCCACGTGAGCAGCAAAACGACTGAGATGGCTCGGCATCGGCGCAAACGAGAGGGCCCCGACTGAGGCCAGACCAGAGCTTTGATTGGGAGCGTCGGCTAATTTGAAGGGATCAGCCTCGCTCTCGCTTTCATTTGCCACGTGGTCTGCATCCTCATGCGCTTCCGTCAGTCTGGCTGCAGCGTCCACAAACGTAGTTGTCAGCAGCGCCATGACAGAGCGCACGTCCTCCCAATATCCATCGTCCTCCTCGTCAAAGCGCAGAGCAAGCAAATACGAGCAAGCGTATCGCTTAGCCGAAAGGGCGCCGTCGATCGCGTGATTCAAAGAAGAAAGCGCCAACGGATGCCTCATGGTCTGCATGGTGGTGAATCGGGACGCGTGTGAGACCGTGGACGAGCCGGTTAACGGACTTCGCGGCGGTGTGTGTTGCAAGCGAAGGATATCCATCCCTGACATGTGTCGTTTCCGTCGCAACTCTAGCGCAGCAGCACCGAACGTCGTACGGGAGGGCGATCCACTGGAGCTATCGGCATCAGTCTCGCCTTCTGTAGGGGGGAGGGTTGGAGGCGGTGTGCTGGGTGCACTATGGCTCTTGTTGAAGGAAGACGCCCTGAACAACGAGGCAAGATCCGACCGTCGCTTTTCCCGGCTTTTGATGGCTTGAATGGAAGGACTGTACGAAAGCGAGGTATAGGAGCCACTCCAGGTCGTGCGCTTTGAGCGGCGGGATGTAACTTCAGGTTCAGGCGGAAGGGATGTTCTGGGAGATGGCGGAGCATACATTTCCGATAACTGTGCCAACTCGACTGGTGCCGTCAACGCGGACAGGAGTTGGCGGACGTTGTCGCATTGCGTCTGCGTGCTCTGCAGCGAGGAGTGCAGCGCCAAGCGGATCGCAGAGACGGGAGATGGAGGACTGCATCCAGTTAAATACAGCAATCTGACGACAGAATTGACCTACCTTTCGTCTTCCTTCTCGAGGACACTGATTGTGTCCTGTACAATGGAGTCCCAGACTGCGCTCGCGGAAATGAGCTCCTTCAATGCGGCCGTAGTCTGAGACTGTGCGTAAGCAAACTTTGTCGGACCGAGAAGAACTGATACGGACAGAGGTCATATCCAATTTGGTGTGGTCAGATCGCTGATACAAACGGACGGAGACAGACACAATAACAAGTGCGGCAGACGTGTGGGCTCGGAGAGCAAGTAAACATGCAACAAACAAGGCGACCAGAGACAGCCGCCAGATGTCAGGAAATTCGTGAGAGGGAGGTGGAGGTGGCGCGTCGAGATGCAACTGGCCGGGTGGAGAAGGCGACGAAGGGCGACGAGGATGTGACCACGGCATTGAAGCTGCGAGCAGAGTAGAGGAGATGACACCGTATTTGAAGTGCTCTGCAAACAAGGAGGTCGATTGCGGCCGTTCGAGCATCCTGTCGAGCAACTGTAGCTTGTGAGGGTGTGAATATAAGAAGTGAACTGTATCCACGCACCTCTGCAATGTATATGACAATATCGGGCCGCCACTCTGATTCCTCCACATCCTCATATTCCACATCCATGTCTATGGAGGCAAACTCCTCGGCCTGTGGCCAGGAGCCAGGAGGCGTTTCCGGTGGTTCACCTGCGGCTGAAAATCGACATTCAGCCAAAGACGAATGCGTGAGACTCTGTCGACCTACCGCGCAGGTACTGCTCGAGTGGGTGGTCGTCAAATAAAGCTTGCGCCATTGCTGGCAATTATGTAAACTGGAGGGAAGAGCAGCAACAAAGCAGAGAACGACAAGAAGAAATAGTAGGAGAGTATTGTAGAGGTCGTGGAAATGGAGAAGCTGAAGACATCAGCGCAGATTTATTACGTCAGCACATGAGGATGCCTCATCTGATCACAGATCAGGGCAGTAGGTATCACCATCTTTGCCTACCTTAGCAACTCCAGGACACACTGATGAGTCCATTGCCAAGATTTTTCGGCAGCCACACTCTCTTCGGAGTATGAGCCAGGGATAGTTTACTGTCTCAATCTAGTCTCTCAAACGGCTGGGAAAGCCAGCGCGTGAGGATGGAGCTCGGTGACAGTTGTGTGGTCCCAGTGATGGGGTGACCGGCAGAAGGATAGCAACTTCAAGGTTGACACGAAAATGGGGTGTTCTAGCGAGGATGTAGCATTCGAGCCGTTGCTTAGGCTTTGCTAGTATGTACATAATCGAGTATGGTCATCCTGAAGCCTGTCGTCCAAGTCAGCGTAGGAACGCTCGCGGGCCGTCGGCGTGCCTTGGCCCGCTCGCAGTTGCTGCCTTGAGCATCGATCAATCCAATAATGATGTGATGTATCACGTGCAGATTTTCTCGTATCTACGGGGGCTCACACGTTCCGTCCTCCAAGCCTCCTGCCTCCAACCCCTTGGTCCCTTGGGCCGTGTAACTGTCTTGTACCTGCCTCTCCAAGGCTCTACGCTCTTTTTCTCTATCGTTCGTTTAGAAATGAGTCACTTGGCACACGCGCGCGCAGTACAGGCGCGCCATAACAAACGCGCCGGTGGCTTTGGGAATGGGCTCACGTTCAACCCCTTCCCGTTTCCCACTACGTCTGAAACTCCAGTCCCCACTACTCCCGTTCTTCCTGGTATGCGGCTTTTACCAAACCATACAGAACTATGTTGATGATTTTGCAGAGCCGACTACAACGACCACAGACCTGGTCCCTGTGATACCCACCACGCGCACCAGGCACATCGTCACAGAGACAACCACCCAGGAAAAGACTGTGCCGGAGACTTCCACGCCAGTGGCTCCGCTGCCGACCACCACTTCGGCGCTTGTCCCACCGCCCGTTTCGCCGGTGCCCTCGCTGCCAGTCTCCCCGTCGGTCGTTCTCGTATCCCCGGCATCCTCGTCTGTCACTTCCCTTGCCTCTCTCCCCTCCCCTTCCCCTTCCCCGACCACTCTTGTCACCATCAAGTCGGCCGTCACTCACAAATCCATCCCCATCGTGCGTATCTCCGATGTCGATCTTTATCACGTCCGCTGAACCTTCATCACAGACAACCACCTATACTGGGGCAGCCCTGCACAACCCTCTTACCGTCACCCATGTGGTTGCTGCTACAGCGATTGTGTCCGGCTCCGCCAGTGCTTTGCCGTCTGCCTCTGTCGCCCCCACCAATGCCCTCGTTGGGCCGGTCATCGGTGGCGTCGCAGGAGGAATTGCTGGTCTTGCCTTGATCATTTTGGGGACGCTTGCCATTCTTGTGCGTCTTCTGTTTGTCTCTCTGATGCTCGGTGGCTGAACCGCTGCACCTAGCGCCGGCGCAACAAGGATGACACCGTCGTCGACTTCGACCCCGGTGTTTTCAGGCGCTCCGCTGTCATGCTCAACGATCCTCCTACGCACCAGGACACTATCGAACGGGGTTACAATGCGCCCGCGCCTCCCCCTATGAGCGAGAAGTCTTACCCGATGTACGGGGACAACTTCTACCCTACCTACCCCGTTTCGCCCAACGTCCAGTCTCCTTCGTCGGGCAACCCATTGGTATTCGAAGCCCCCTACTCTCCTATGGGTACTCCAGAGATGGCGACGCCGCATGAAAACGGACAAACTTGGGGACCGCCGGCCCCTGTTTTGACTCGCACTGGACCTCCTACCTTGAGCCGGAACCTCTCGACTGGGCCCGTCCCCGAGAACCAGAATGGTCTTTTCGTGCCCGAGGCGGAGTACATGGATCTCGAGCGCACCAGTGTTACTCCCTTCCAGGCTGTTCAATATGCGGAGATCTCCAGACATCTGAACTCGGAAGTACCGCAGGGCCTGCCGACGCCTGAATTGGAGAAGTTTGTCGACAGCATGCCGGCCAAGGACGTGCTGCCGCCGCTCCCGACTGAGGACAGGACTAACCCCTTCGGCGATGACGATGATGATGAGGGCCAGGTCCTCGAGGTTACGCCGACCATGCCGGCCGGTGACGATCTGTCGTTCCCTTCGCCGCCCCCCTCAGCCCACACTGCCGCGAGTCGCTACCGAGTTGAGTCGATGCCGCCGACGCTGCCTGACATTGTGGTGGAATCGCGTGTGTCTGTCAACTCGGAGTATTTCGATCAGGCCAAGACATTGGGTGACGCGTCGGGTCAGACGCTGTTCGTGGCGAATGCCACGGACAGTCCCGTTGGCAATCGGTTCCCTGTTTCGCCTAGCCCGCTGGCTAGCAGCTTCACGATGTCGACGCCGCCGGCGACCGAAAGCACGTTCGCGGCGCCTGCCGTGCCCGCTCCAGTGGCGACCCCCCGGGCCGACAGCAAAAACCGCCGCTCGATCTATACTGTATATGACCCGGAGGATGCCTACGGCGGCTTTTGAGCTCTGAAGCGTCTTCTGAACTGATGTTCCTATCCGACATATACGGCTTTTTTCACGTCACACGCCTGTGCTAGGCAAGGCATTTCTGGCTGGTTCCGCACATATTCGAGAGGCGTGTTGTGGACGGTGCGTGCTGGCCGCCAACTTGCGTATGAGTTCTGCGTACGGATGTCCATAATGCGTTGATACCCAGTTAATTACAGTTGTTCTGAATGCCAAGATTCCCATCATCCATTCAACATCTCCATCGGACTTGCATGCGCTCTGTCTTTGTGACACCGTCATGCTTGCAGATGCTGATGACTGAGTCTGAGCGGCTATTCTACTCCGTACCTGAGGCCTCGTTCAATCAACGAGGTGATTCAGTGGCCGTAGTGTCATAAATCAGGCATGATTCTCTGAACACAGAGAGTATATATCTGCCACCGCTCAAATCGGCGGCGGCCACCGTGCTACCGTCCTCACTTGCCCACCCCCTCCCTCCATGTACGCTGTGCCTCTCCCTAAAGGCACGCAGGCCCCTGCGCGCGCGATATCGCAGCGCAAGCTGTTCTCCGCATGTCTGCTCCTCCTCCTGGGATGCTCGATCGGGTACGGCGTGGCCAGCTACAGCGGATCGGACGACGAGCACCCAGTCCCACAGGAGTGCATCGCCCACTTCGATTTACCCAGGCCCGTCTTCGAACTCGAGGCGAAGCCGGAACCCCCGGTGACAGTCACCGTCGAGGTGCCCGGTCCTCCTGCTGCTCCGTCCCCGATGCGGTCCGCGTCCCCGCAGCTGGCGCAAGTGCCCCTGGTCCCGCTCAACGGTGCCCCGACGAGGGCGTTTAGAGGTCTATCTGGCGTTGATCGAGGCTTGATGATGAGACTGATCTGATCTTGCGCAGATAATCTGAAAGCGGACGAGCGATACGTCACCAGTTGGCCGGGCTCTGGCTTCACGAACGACGTGATACTATATGTGCGCTCCTCGGTCGTCGTTTCGGTGGCTTTTGGCCTGATTCCGGATAGATGAATCTGGTGTACATGGCCATGATCACGGAACGAATCCCCGTGATTCCCTTCTTCACGCCAACCCACGTCGGAGGGAATGCGCCGACCATCGCCTTCGGCGAGGTGTTTGATGTCCCCAGACTTCAGAATGCTACTGGCAAGCAGATACTCGAGTGGCACCAAGTTAAAGTGGGTCCATCTCTCCCTCTTCCGTTCCTTACACGGCCCGTCTGAATCACGCAAACAGGATCCCGCCAGTGATGTTGTCGATACAATGGGATGCTGGAGTGTTTGGATGGGGGTATCCAGCGCGCACAAATCAGAGCGTTTCAACAGCGCAACCACGCGTCTCAACTTGGGTATGCACTGTATCTGCGGGTCGAGCCTCCGACTTGGCTGCTCACAGAGCCCCAGATGTCTCGTACACCCCCGCCCCGAGCTGGATCCAGATGCTCCCCGACGTTCCGGAGGATTTCTTCGCGTCGTTCTGGTCGCTGGCGACACTTGCATATCCCACCCAGCGGAATCTCAATCTCCGGACGCCCACGGTGTCGAAGCTGACCGGCATTTCGCTGCCTCCGGACGAGCAGATGCTCTGCTACGATTATTTGTACTATCTGGGCGCCTATACTGTGAGCCGATGTGCTTCCTGTAAGATCAGGTGCTCACTGCGGCTCAGGTGCACGAATGGACCACAGACTACAGCCCGGCGTGGAGATTTGTCGGGCAACATATGCACTGGAACCCAGAACTCGCCAAAATTGCCGAGAAATACACCCGGGAGACGCTCACTCTCGCAGCACAAGAGCCCACGCCTCCGGTCAGGGAGTTTCCGGTTCAACCCGAGGGTTTTGGCACTGAACGTTACGTCAGTTCATCGTCGTACACGTCCGGCACGGAGATTTCGCAGGCTGGTGCAAAGACGTGCCCGTGAGAGACTGCTTCGCCCCGCTGTCAGCGTACGAACGGCGCGTCGAGGAAGTCCAGAAAGAGCTGTGGGACACGCAGAAGATCGTCGCGGACCGGGTGATCGTCACCAGCGACGAGCAGAACGCGACCTGGTGGGACGAAGTGTCGGACCTGGGCTGGTACCGCCCGGACCATTCCAGGACCGCCGAGCTGCACGGTGCTTGGTATGATGTCGCTCCACAGGTCAGGCGTGCGCGCCTCTAACCAGATCTGTGACCAGGTATCCCATCCTCATCGACGCGGTGATCCAGTCCTCCGCGGCAGGGTTCGTCGGGACTGAGTATTCCACGGTTTCCATCACCTCCGCCAAGCGGGTCGAGGCTTGGAATCATGGTGTGACTCGTGCCGTGCGTTGGGGTCGACCAGGTGCGAAGTCTCCCAGCGCAGCTCGCGCCTCAAACTGACTATTTATGGCAGGTGCGGATGACCATTGAGAGCCTCGATAGTAGGCATCGTTACCCAGGATTTGTAAAGTAGAAAGCGAGAGTGGACTCTGGAAGCGTGATCTTACCATGTATCATCCATATATCTATAACTAGGATTAATTACTTATCGTACTTTGCAAAGGCATGGCCGGACATTCGGCCGAAGCCAGCTCAGATCGGCCGTCCACCGCCTTCTTGCTTGTTCGTGAACTCCGACGATGGCAAGCATACACCTCAGAATCGCGACGTTTCTCATGCTTTGTGCCCTGTTTTCCGTTATGAGCTTTCGTAAAATGCCTCGCTCAGACGGACAGCGCCATTCCCAAGCACGTAGCTTGGATCCGGGCCCCCGCTCGCCACTCTTATTCGACAGGCCTCAACAGCCGATGCGCCTGCTCGATGGGGTTCCCCCTCGCAGGATAGTGGTCACCGGTGGGGCCGGAACTATCGGTGTGTAACCGCCCGACGTGCATGATGCTCAATTCCCGTCCGACACGCTCCCAAGGAACGCATCTCGTCCAACGCCTCCTCCTGTCCCAGTTTGCGGTCACCGTAATCGACCTGTTACCCAACCCTGTTACGTCCCCGGCTCCATCGCTGATCAGGTGGATCCAGAGCGACGTGCGGAACGCGTCGGCAGTCTCGCTCGCGCTGACACCGGATGTTGTCGGCATCGTCCACCTCGCTGCTGTTTCGCGCGTGCTGCGTTGTGGCGAGCAGGCCGAGGAGTGTATGGAATTGAGTATACGGGGTGTGCAGGCCCTTTTGGATGTGATCGACCGCAAACCTGCTGGTTTCCAGCCGTGGATTGTCCTCGCGTCTTCGCGCGAAGTGTATGGGCGGAACGAGTCTCATCGGGCGGAGGACAAGCCCTCCACGGCATATGGCTTATGTGCGCGAGTATTCGTTGTCTTGATTGGTTTGCTCACTGTATCTTCCAGCACACCTTGCAGCAGAGCATATGGTTCATCAAAAGATTGATGGGATGGCCCGCGCCGGTAAACGGCGCATACATGCGATCAGTCTCCGTCTCGCAACTGTCTACGGAAGCTTGTACGATCACCACGACCGCCTGGTCCTGTCCTTCATCAAACGTTCTCTGGCTCATCAGCCGCTTCAAGTCTACGGCGCTCAGCAACAGATTGACCTCGTACATATCGAAGACTGCACTGACGCGTTTGTTCTGGCGGCAAGTCATCTAGACAAGACGGTGTCAAGAAAACGCTTCTGGGGCAACCCCCTGTTGTTCAGTGTCGCTGATGTGTCTGGTGCACGGGTCACTCTGCAAGAACTCGTCGACAAGATCGCCCTGGTCACGCAATCTAAATCAGCTGTGCAGACTCTGCCCCGCGACGCTCGGTACCCCGCGCTGTATCTCGACTCCCCTGTGCCAGGCTTAGCTGACTACCGGCCTCGAGTGGCGCTTGACACCGGTATCTTGCGTTTTGTTCGGCAGCAATTGGAAGAGACGCAGAAGTATCTGACGCAGAAAGCCCGAGCCGGCTGCGACCTGATATCTCACCCCTACATCGCAGCGAACGAGGACTTGCACAAACTGGATGGCTGCACTGCGAATCTGCTGGTCAACGTCAAGACGGAGGTATGGGCGCTGGCGTTCGACTACAATCCGCGCCATGCCGAGGACCCGGACAACATGGGACCTGGGACGGTTGATGACTATGGGCTCGTCTGGGTCCTTTCGGAGAACATCATTCCTGATCCGGTCAACCTGTCTGTGCAGATCAGGAAGAACCGCGTGTTTCTCAAGGTTGCTGCAGTGCGTACCTATGCTCGACACTTTCTGGGTCTCTATTCGAGTTCTCTACCTGAATTCGCGAGTGGGTTTGTGTTCGACCATGTTCATCCCCGGGACGACGGCAGTGACAAGGCGGTCGTCGAGTGGGAGTTGATCTTCCATCCCATCGACGGGTCTTTCAAACTCGTGCTCCCAGACTCTGGATTTCAAGTTTTGCCTCCGCCGAATTTCACTGGCTGGTTCTCATGGATCTCGGATGACATTGACACGTATCCTTTTCGACTGAGCCCGATTTGTTGTCCAGCACCGCCACCATGGCCCTTCTACTATCAAGACCGTGAGTATGTGCGTCTCGGTGGTTTGCTTGCGCTTATATTTCATGCAGCCATTCAATACAGCATCCACCTCGAACGGTATTCGAAAGAACGATCTTTCAACCAAACCATCCCTCAAACTCTCTGCGAACGGGCCAAAGCGGCACTCGACCAGACGCATGTGACAATGCGACACATCGACGCACTGAATGGCACTATCCCGAACAAGCCACGTCGGATGGGTCGTCCATCGGAGTGGGCGCACAAGTCACTGGTCGCCTGCTCGAACGATTGCGCCCATCCTACAGTCTGCGTGTACACGGGCAACTGCTCGTGTGTTCAGGCGATGCACTGCGCGCTCCAAGACCGGTTCTCTGCTGCCCCTACTGTGAGCCACTCTCTCTTGGACCTGGTGGATAAAACGTCGTGGCAAGATGTTCTCCGGCCCGAAGCGGCGCGATACCTGGAGTCGAATGGGTCATCCTGGCCCGCGGTGCATATCGCGGCCGTGGACAGAGTGAGTGAATCACTGCGGGGCCCGCATCTCGAGTCTGTCGCGCGTCTCCTGGAGCGGGACTGTTTCTCGGCAGACGCATCGATAGAGTTGGCGCTGAGGGTCAATAATGTCGCGAGGGTGGAGGATGCGGAGGTGATATTCCAGCCGTACTATCATGCTCGGATGTGGACCGATGAAGGCGCGATGGAAACGCTGATGGAGCAGCTGGATGCTAATTACCCGAATCGTCTTCAGCAGCAGCAGCAAGTCGTGCTGCCGTCGACGTACGACTGGGGTCTGTGCCTGTTTTTCACATGGACCATCTGGGAAGTGCGACAGAAGTATTCGGTCCCCGACGTGCTCAAGGACGTGGTCGCTTGGAGGTTAGCTAGTCTCCACTGCACTGTGTGCAGGATATCCGAGTCGATACTAACGGTTCGACAGTGTCATGGGGGATCTCAACAGCCCCTGCTATCGTCCCCATCAGGATATCATGTACGGGTTTCCACTCGTTTTCTCGAAAGCGTCCATCTAACGCGGGCATTCAATCAAAGCATCCCGCCCCGCAGTTGCCGAACAAGACAGCTTCGACCGGCGTTCTCGAACCCGGCCTTCATCCGACCCGCGACGCACCGTACCTTGCTGTCCTTCTTCCACGGCACCATCTGGGGTTCTGGTGGCACTCTGCGCCGCAAGCTGACCTGCCAGCGCCCGCTCCCCGGTGACGGAATGACAGCCTTTGAGCGCAGTCGGGCGGAGATGGGCTTGAGCTTGCCATTGCCGACCATGAAGTGGGAGAAGCCGAGAGGTCACCGCGAGTACATGTCGATCCTGAACAACACGATATTCTGTGCTGTCCCGGCTGGTGTGGCTGGCTGGGCGCCCCGGATCGAGGATGCGATCTACGCAGGCTGCATTCCTGTCATATTCGATGACGACACGCATCTGCCGTTCTGGGAGCTGCTGGACTGGTCGATGTTCAGCGTGAGAGTCTATACTGAGCAGGTGCAGGAGCTGGAGAGTATCCTGATGGGCTATTCCATGCAGCAGGTGCGTGTTCTTCGGACGCTGACCCTGAGTCCTTTCTGAGCTGTCATTCAGATTCTGCGGATGCAAGCCAATCTGATCCACGTACGGGACATCCTGACTTACCCGCTGGACCAACGACACGCGGATATGGTCACTGCACGCAGCCCGCTGTCGTTCGCTCTCCATCAGACTAGACTGAAGCTGGCCACTCGATGGCCTATCGCAACGTAAATGAAATATGTACAAGTAGTTTTACACATTTGTGTCTGTTCAAAAAGAAAAATTCTGCTACATAGACTGGATCCCCGCTTCCGTCCCGGTGCAAGCTCACACGGCAGAAACCGTCGTCTCGAGGGGCGAGTTGGGGAGAGTGTAACACTGGATGGACTGGGGAGGTGCTCGATGAGTGGGGCGAGGCGAATGAGAAAGCTCGAAACGGACGGCAGCTGATTGAGTCGCGAATTTCTCGGGGTCGGTCGAGTCTCCGTCACGGTTGAACTCGTGTGTCGTGTCGATTTTGATCGAGATGTTCGGGCGCTGTTTCGCGCTCAGCATCGTGTACAACAGAGATGAATAGAACAGACCGAACCTTAGATGTCATGGATAGCGACGAGTTTTTGGGGTGGAACTCTCGCAGTGAGAGAGAGGCGTTTTCGCTCGTGTGATTCACACCGTCAGCCGCGGAGCGGATCATCTTGCGTGCGTTCAGTGTCGCGAGCAGGCTGTTGCTGTGCAGATGTCAGTATATGTGACCAGGGCATGTATCTTCCTGCGAACCAGTAGACTGTGAATCGTTTAGTGGGTGAGGAGGAACCCAATTCGGCAGAACTCACGTCGGCCCATGCAGAAGAAGAACAGGATGTAAATGAACGTGTTCCCGGCGACAACGGTCTTTGAGATGGAACTGAGCCATAGGCCAAGCAGTCGAGAAGAGATGCTTACAGAAATGAGCGACGCAATGGCGCATAGGCTGATTACCCATGTCCCATGAGCACGGGGTTCTCACAACAGACCCCGATACGAACGCACCTAGTGACCAGGCCGGTATTGACTGCAAACATGATCTAAGGGAGCGGATGTCAGTCAGTCTGAGGTACCGCTGGTAGGCGAGCAGACTCACCAGCTTCTTGATCATAGTGTCGGAACTATCGCGGGTTGGTTAGCGGAAACAGGGCAGCAGCAGCAGACGGAGGGAACAACCGATGGAAGCCGGTGCGAGATCGATGCAACAGCGTGCAGAGCGTGGCAGCGATGAAGACATCGCCGGCTGCAGCCAACGTGTTGACCATGATCGAAAGTGTCTAGGAGAGATTATAGGATCGCATGCTTTCGAGATAAACACGGCGCACACCGACCTTCAGTTGAGTAAGTTGAGCGAACGTCTCCAGTTGCATTCTGGCAGGAAGCTGATCAGGAATAGCGCCGCGGGTAGAGGAGTTCCTGGCACGCACGACAAGATGACGTAGGCTAGAATAGGAACGAAGGATTCAAGACCACTAAGTAGGGTCAAGAAGAGATGCACGAACCAAGGACACAGCCTGCAAGAAGCGAGGAAAATCATGAGCGTTGAGAAAGAGCGCTCTTAGAAGAACCTTCCGTACCGAATTCTCCCAATACGAGAATCATCTGAGCATGGCACCGTGAGCTTGAACCAACAAGCGAGCAGAATAAACATACAGCGGTGGCAGTAAACCATATGTTGCCGTTGCTCACTGCGTTGTAGATGAGAAATGGTGCGAGATAAGCGACAAATAACACACAGCGCCAGATTCGATGAGTCAAGAAACTGATCCGAGTATTAGAATGACACCGACAGGGAAAAGAAAAGGCGGACCATTGCACTAGCAATGCCGTCAAGCCCTAGATCATCGTCAGCTCTTCTGAAGAAACGCGCACAGGGAAACGAACGTTAAAAAGCACTTCAATCTGCACGCGCAATAGGTTTAGAGAGAGTGATCACGCCGCATAACCAGATCTCACCAGCAAACTCCTACAAGAACAGATGAATTTTATATGATTGGTACTATAGCCAATACGCACCAAACGATCTGACCAAGAAACGGACTGTTCGAATAATTCGTCACAAGATAAGTATACACTGCCATAGGGTTAGAAATTCGTCATGAAGCAAGCAAGCGCGAGCTATGGGCGCACCAGTATGAGATATGAGAGCCTGGTGTATAGTGTCGAATATCATGACCAGCGCAACCTAACCGAACGAGTAAATGCCAGAGTAGACAGAGAACGCGCGAACATGACGAACGAGGCTTTTCAGCGGCCATCGGTCAGTTTGGTGCGTGTAGTACCACCAGGTCTGGACGCAGGAGACTAGCAGGGTGTTCAGAGGAGCGGTCCGACAAGTTGGAAGAGTCAGGCAGACCTCCGTACAGTCTATCATAGGAGTCGTGTTAATACTGAGACGACGAGGGAAGAATGGACGCGCACCCAGCGGCAACGACAACGCCGATGAATCCGACGCCGAGACTGAAAAGAGTGTTCAAAACAGATAGAGCGACGCGTGAGGTGAACGCCGACGTTTTGTCCAAGAGATGGCTAGTAGCAGGCAGGGACATGGCAGGGAGCACAAGCGAGTGGGGCGAAGCGACGAGGTGTGAAACTCAATTGAATGAATTGCAGGTCGACGCGTCGATTCTTTAAGGCAGAGAAGAGCAGCCCAAAGGAGAGAGAGAACAGTTTGGTGAAGAAACACGGCTTTTCAAGGAGCGCGCGTGGGTGCTTCGAAAAGGCGCAGTTCGAATTCGAATCTTAATCCTTTCTTGAACGACAATGGGGTTCTGGTTCTGGTAGAGGCCCGGGAGAAAGGAGATACGATCCGCGACAGCCTAACGGCACCGGAGCATATCGAGCATGTGCCTCGGGTTTAGCATGTTGTGGTTGACATAGGTACGGCGTTGAGGTAAAGAGTATGTACGAGTCGGACTGAATTAAACAGCGCCCGAGTGCTTGCGGTAGGGCCGGATCGCCCACGAAGTATGCTTCAGAGATGTTTCATCCGAGTTCTTCTCCTCCATCGGACTTGTCCGAATATATTTTAGAGGAAAAGTTTGCATGAACCGGAAGCGAGCTAGAAGACGATGGTCACTGGAGTGGCAAACGGCAGGGACGTAACGCATCGCGGTGTACGTGACGAGAATGGGTTTTCTCAACGCACGTCGCCGGCGGCTCTTTCCCTCAGAAAGTTCTCTTCCGTCGACTTTATCCTCCCAAACCCCGCTGCATTGATGTGGTGAGTGATCGTGAAGGCATTGCAGAGAATGCGTGGTGAGTCTGCGGAGTGCTCACCATCTCGTTTACATGACTCAACTTTGCATAAAGCCCCCCGCAAACGACGGAGAGTCGCAGTCTGGACGCACCCGTCACTATCTATCGAGGAAGCTTTGGCAAGACATTGGACAGTGCGGCGTTTCTGATATGGCGACCGGCGAATCGTGCTCCTAGGAACGACTCGAGGTTGGGACTTCTTTCTGGATGCCCGTGTGAAACTGGACGCGTCGTGGGGAGATCGAGCGTGCTTCCATCCCCAGATGGGTGTAGGTGTATTCTTTGAGACTCAATGGGAAAGAAAACGCGTGGGGGGTAACTGAATGACCCGGGGGTTGGAGAACAAGACCAAGGCACAAACCACGCGTCCGATCAAAATTATGTAGTTAGAGATTAGATTATTTATGTAGCACGCCTGTCAATCAACTTGCATTCGACTTCAACCGCCATGACTGAGCCTCAGAGCGATGTTTCCAGGCCCTCTGCACTTCCCACCGCCAATCTATTTCAACGCGACGCCGCTCTCCAGGCCCACATTGACCAAAACTCTGCCGAGTACCTGGACGCTATCGAGGAGGAATGGAACAAGAAGGTTGATTCTGAGGTCGAGACTCTACTCGACGGCATGGTCGACCTCGTCGGTCTGGCATCCATCGAGGACAAGGACAAGTTTAGGATAGCGCAGGAATCGTTCCAAGCTCAGTCGCGTGCTGAATCGATGGTATACCCACCCACAACGCTTCCACAACACGATATATCTGATCGCCTTCTAGGTTCGAGCTGCAAACTCATTACTCTCGATCACCCACTCCATGAAACTGCTTCTGTTGCTGTCGGACGAGGCCCAAATCGCGCATCGCCGAGATGCAGAACTTAAGACGATCCATGAGGAGAAGACACAAGCTCGAAAACAAGTCGCAATCCTATTAGACGAGCTGATTCGCTACCCGAGTCATCAATGTCCACCGCGGTAACTGGGACGTCATTTTTTTTGTGCACTGTATGTACGTGACCGCATTGCCACACAATACGATCACAGTGAAATAATTTAATGCCAGGAATTCCTATATGCCCATGAAGGTGTCCGAAAAGCTACTACTGCGCTCCCCCAAGTCATTAGAGGATGATCGTGAATGCCGCAGCAAAAGTAGCCAGTCCTGCAGCGAGCGGCCACGCGAGTGTGGAAGCAGCCATGGGACCCATGGCAAGAGCAGCGCTGGAACCGGAGGATTGCGGCGCAGCCGAAGATGTGGATGCGGGGGCCGACGCTGCAAGTACGGAACGAGTGAGACTGGGAGAAGCAGCAGCAGCTTTGCTCGCAGCAGGGGAGGTCGAGGGCGCGACAGAGGGGGCGACGGACGAAGCCGCCACAGAAGCAGATGCGGCGGGGACTGCAGCGGAATTGGAAGCTGCAGCGGACGCCGATCCGAAAGAAGGAGCAGCGATGGCGATCGACGGGTCAGTGAGAGCACCAGTGCCCCAGTGCACAGTCGTGCCGGCGGACTGCTCGGTCTGGAGGGCCGCGGTGCTCGATCCGTCTGTGCCAGCAATCGTGAACCGCCCAGTCCAGGTCACGTTGGGGGTTCCGCCAGACGTGAACTGGTAAAAGTAGATGGGGGAGTTCGGGGTCACGTCAGGACAGGCATAGGAGAAACTGCCAGCGACTGAGCCGTCAAGGCCTTGAGCGACAGCTGGGAGGAGGATTCAGAAGGAGTGTTCTGCAGTGCGGTGCTGGCACTCTTACTGGTCAGGTGAACCATCTGTTCGTTGCTTCCAGTCATCAGTTCCACAGCCATTCCCTTCCAAGCAGTGGTCCCTGAATCATCGGCACTCCAAGCGAAAGAACAGTTGGTGCCTTGGTTGAACGTATCGCCTGGAGCTGGCTCATTGGGTCCCACAATTGCGTGTGCAAGCTGAGCGCCGGCGAGGACGGTGGCGAAAACGATGGTGGAAAACATGAGTGGTGGCTGCACCCACGTTAAGTAGATAGAAATGAATCATAAGGAGAACCTACGAGGAGTCTTTGTGGAAATAACGAGCGTCAGGTAATATAAATGAAGGAACAAAGATTTCCGTCGAGTGGTTGGGAAGGGGGGATGCGTTGTGACATTGTTTTGTTACAAGTCTCCTGGGCACTGCCACAGAACTACATTGCCAAGCCAAACAGGATGATTGTCATAGAGAAGAAAAACCGAATTTACGTAGGCAAGACATCACAACAGGGTACTGAAGTTTGCACCTCAAAAGGTTACGTTTAGTAGACTTACTGATGTACTGACAGTAGCACTGTAAGAAAGCAAACGAAAGCTGCGAAAGTAAAACACAGCGTCTGTCATACACATGTCAAGCAGAAGCCTGCAGAAGCCTGCCCATCGTCGCGAACGTGAGCATCATTCGATTTTGTGAATCTGAGTGCAGAGTGATTAGGGATAGAAAGGCTAAGAAAGCCAGCGAGATGTGCGTACTTCATTGGCTAGCGTCACCCACTCCGTTAGCGATCGTGCATATTCATCTCTCCCAACGTCCACAGGGATGTCTGGTTGCCACAGAACAAAAGATGAGAATTCAGACACGGGCAGCAGAGTCCGTGTTGTTGTTGAGGGTTGATCACTGTCCATCTCGACATCGTCGGCACGAGTGACACTCCGCGAGCTTCGTCCCGTCGTCTTAGGCTTGATCTTGACGCCTGACTTGCTGGGTTTGATCCCGGAGCTCAGAACGCCGTCGCCATTGAGCAAAAGACCGGTATATCCCTGTGGAAGCGGTACCTTCAGGCCGTGCATAGTTCGTCCTCGGAAAGACGTCATGAAACGAGTCGCTGTGTCCGGCGTAGGTATTGTTTCTAGAGGCATGGGTGTGTCCTCTGGCCGAGAACCCGCGATTTCTGGTGTTTCAGCGTCAGGCGTAGTTGCCGCTGGTTTAGCTACGTTGTCTGGAGCAGCTTCAATTGGCATGTAGGTAGATATGGCTGCTGCGCCGTTGTGCTCGACATGAAAGGGCATGAGATTGGGAGACGACTGAGGAAGACCAGATTGAGGTATGGGTGCGACTTCCAATGAGGGCGCCATTGGTTTGATGATTAGGGGAGGTTGACCGCTTGTTCTGAGACGCGGACGCGGACACGGCCAAGCACTGTCAAGTCACATCACGGGGGCCGTCACGTCGCGTTTATGTCCGCCGCGGAGCCAAATATTTTTACAGTCTGGGAAGGATTAATAATAACATGGACATGTTTATTCAAATTGACTCCACATACCCATGAGGTGCGCATGAAAAAAGTAACGCCTATTCACCACCCCCTCTGTTTCATTCCTCAGAGGGCTGCAGTTAGGGCGAGGAGGATGTCACTTCAAAATGCCTCGCCGCTTTCATGAGGGAGGAGCAGTGCCGCTCGATTTCCGCATATGGAGAGATGCGGCACTCATCCGGGCCGGAATGAACTCTAAATCCGGTCAAATTGCATCACTCCTTGATCGGGCGTGCTTTGACATCTCACCCGATGACAGATGCATTTACAGCAGGCGATGAACTCTGTCGCGGAAAAGCTACTAATTGTTGTGCCACGCAACTCCTTGACTTGTCGTCTTCATCTCTTCCCCCCATGACATCCCTCGCTGTGCCCTCCGAGATTTGGTTGCTCGTCGCAGAGCATCTTCCGGCGCAGACTGTTTCTGAACTCTACGCCGTTAACAGTCAATGGTTCGACATCGCGATGGATGCTCGCTACCGACAGATCAGCTTTTCATTCGTGAATCGTGGGATGGTACGAGATCTGAGTCGACTACGGTGCGCAATACCCGTGCTCGACGAATGTACAACTCATCTCCTCTCTGTGTGCTTAGGGATCCTCTGGTGGCGCGCCGTGTCCGTACACTACATATTCATCCCTACTTCGTCAAGCAGGTCCTCGAAAAGTCTCACGAACTTGCTTTCCCTCCACCCCATCACCATTCGTTCCGGGGTAAATTCAAACTTGCACACCTGTTTCGCGAACAGAAACGACTACCGCGATGTCATGCCCGGGCTCCAGCTATGCTTGGGCTATCCACGCCACAAGAGCTCGTGCGGACCATGGTCGAGGTCATTCTAGGCCTACCGAACGTAACACATTACCACATTGCGTGGAGCGGCCTGCATGCCATCCATGACGTTCCTGTTCCTTTCCTCGTAGCGGGTTTCCAGCCTTCAGTTCGCCGACTGAGCCTCGAGATCTCACTAGAGAAGACTGTCGATCTCCTTGCATATTCTTCACGGCTCGAGAAACTGGAGGAGTTGAACCTGCTGATCCGACTCGATCACACCTTGTCGGCGGAGACATACGATCGGATTCTCGTCGGCCATTTGGCTCCCGCGATCAACCGGATACGTGCATCCTTGCGCAAGCTCTCTCTCCGCTTATGTCAACCGTATGACATGACACCGCTTTTCGACACTCTCGAAAGCCTGCCTCATTTGAAGGACTTGAACGTCTCGATTCCCCTCGCCCGTCCGCATCTGGGCCACCCATCTGGCCTGGGGAACTTTTTGGATCGGCAACGCTTTTTCTTGCGTCACCTAGTTCTTCGCGGTTCGGAATTGAATGGTGACGGTCTCACGCTCGCTGAAGATCCCCTTTCCGAGTGGATGAACGACGCATTATCTTACATCAGTGGCCCTACGAAACTGCGCACTCTGGAAGTCGGTCTGGGCCTGCTCTCTGTGGAGACTGCTGTGATGTGTCTGGGACGATTTGCACATACACTTCGTTCGCTGATGCTCACTGGGAGGCATCTCACCTACGACTGTGTCGATGACTTGCTCAAGGCGATGCGGCGTGCAGGTCGTGGCGGTGCTCGGTTGGAGATACTTCGGCTCGGGACCGTTACGCTCAGTCCTGAGCTGGTGGATCTTCTCGCCGAGAAGTTGCCATCGCTGCAGCGCCTCGAGTTGCTCGTGCGTGACGTAGTCAGCAGTGAAGGCGATCTTCCTCTGTACTACGACAGTGTCGAGCAGGATGAGAGTCAGATTGTGAGTGTTATGTACTCGATTGAGTGTCATCTTTGGCTGACCGTCGCTTGCAGGGTGCTTTCTTGATGCAGATGGAGCAGCGTCGGTATACCCAATGGACCCTGAATTCGTTGAATTTGTCCAAGTCTGCATTCCCTTATCAATTCGAGTATGCGGCAGATTACAGAGATGTTTTTCTGGCCTGCGTCCCCTCATTAGCATTAGTTGAATAATCACAATAATTACATCTGTGCATGACAATGTGCTTCGTGTGGTTTCTTAGGCCGCCGCCGCTCATGTGATCTGGTAGTGTGCAAAGATAAGGGCATTGTGATCAGCCACTCGCCAGTGCATTCCGCAGTTCAGGCGGAATTAAACATGCACTTGTCAGGTGTCGACGCGTTCTCGAGAGCGGGAGCGACGTGGAATTGACATTTGTGAGTGTACAATCCATGACTGACTGACTTCTGGAATGCATGTGCAGAAACCAAGCTGGCACTGTCCGTTCTCGACATAGCACTCGCAAGTCGCGATCGAGTCGGCCGCCCGGTCGCAGATAATGTTGTTTGCCGATGCGCCATGCCCCGGACACGAGGATATTTACTCTCACGAATCACATGCGTAGACCGATCTCGGTCTGATATGTAGGCTCTGCTCGGCCAGAGGTGGCGTCTTAGAATCCGGCATAGCGCCGTTTATCAAAATTCATAGTGTGGATAGTCCAGGATGTGGACTAGCTGGAGGACTGCTCGGGAGCAAAGCATGAGCATCGGGTGGAAAGCGGCTGCGGGGGGGAATCTCGGGACTCGGGCGCTCCCGGTCCGTTTTGCTGGCAGATGCCGGACGGCGATCAGAAAGATGACGGCAGCTGAAAGTAAAAAAAAAGGCCGGTCGCGAAAAGCAGCCATTTTCGACAGAGCAGAACGGATGGACGGAGAAAGGATGTTGAAAGAAGCCCTGCGGAAGAGGACAGCACGTATCAAACGAAAACAAGAAGAGAGGTTCGAGATGCGACCGTGAGAATCAACGGAAGCAACTTGTTAGCGCGATTAGATTTGGGCTTGGTCCTGTCTGAACGCAACGCTACCATACTGCTCCCCTGCTCTGCGGCTGACATGGACTACGAATACAGCCAGCGCTGGCAAGGCCAAACCCAGCCTTCGCCGCCGCAGCCAAACTACTACCCCGGTTTCCAGCAGTCCGGTCTTTCGTCGGGCGCTGTCCAACAACAATCGGGTCTTCAGTCTGGCGGGATCCAGTCGAGCGGGCTCCAGAGCGGGTTAAACAGCCCTGGTTTACAGAGCCCAAATATCTCCCCCGGTGTAGCGACGTCGCTCCATAGAACGTCCTCCTCACTATCGCTCAACCTGTCCTCGCTGTCCGTCGCGTCACCGACCGCGCTGAGTCCGATTGTTCCCTCTTCCGGGGCGACGTCAGCGCTGAGCAGTGGAACACCCATCAGTCCAGCGACATACACACATGGCCACCACCTCCATCCCTACCAGTTCGTGCCGCCATCAGACGCGCCGGACGGCCATAATCACGGACACCCGTACGAGCACGAGTCGAACGCGGGGTACGAAGGGGTGGGTGTCAACGTCCCTTCCTCGCCGCACTCGACGACTTCCACGCTGCCCCGCAAGCGGTCTTTTTCCGCTGACCCCGGGCCTGGGCCGATGTCAACATCGCGGTCGCACACCCCCAGTAGCAGTATCAGCATTTCCGGGCCGCCTGCACCCCCGTCGCTACGCATCACGACAGATACGGAGAGTTTACGCGCGTCGTCGCCGACCGTCGCGAGCGCGCACCCGACGAGCGCCAGCTACGATGACATGGATCTCGGACTCGTGTCTGCTTATGATGCGACGTCTTCACCGATCGATGGGTCTGGTTCGAGTGGGGAGGAAGCAATGCTCTCCGGGGGACCGCAGTCCATGTCTTCTATGCCCCATTCCTCTGCCGGCGGCGGCAAAATCATCGTCCCCAGCCTGGTGCCGGCCATGGGCATCTTGGGGAAACCGTTGGCCACCAACAACTTTGTGACCAAGTTGTATCAAATGATCAACGACCAAAAATCGGCGCATTTCATTGCGTGGACCGAGCTGGGGACTTCCTTCGTCGTGAGCAACGTCGGGGAGTTTAGTCGGAGCATCTTGGGCAGTCACTTCAAGCATAACAACGTGAGGGACTCTCTGCGACGGGAAATCTTATTGATGCTGAACGTTCCCTTCAGTTTTCGTCGTTCGTGCGCCAGCTGAATATGTATGGCTTTCACAAGATCAATCGCACCCCGAGGGCGCAGCGGACGACGTCGGATGCTCAAACGTGGGAGTTTTCTCACCACAAGGTGTGTAGTGCCTTGTGCGCGTCCTATCTTGTTCCGATCATCGCTGTCCCAGTTCCTGCGTGGCCGTCCGGATCTTTTGGATGAGATAAAACGCAAAGCGCTTGAGCCTGATCCTGCTCAGAAACATCGCGTGGAGTTGCCTGGCGAGGTTTGTTCTTCAGCACCTGTCGGCAATTGAGCTTACTTTCTGAATGGCAGGTGGCCGCTCAGCTGTCCTCTATGAGGGAAGATAACCAGCGCATGTGGGAACAACTGAACACCGAGCGGCGACGCGTAGAGCGGCTTATTAGTGTCGTCGGCAAATTGTGGGATATCGTTGGGAAAGGATTTGCGCCCGGGACAGGTACGTCCAGGTCCCCTCTTTCTTGTTCTATATCAAACGAATCGCGCCAGTTCCTCAATTCCCGATGGAGATGCTTGAGCCCAACATCTTCGTGACCTCTCCGAGAACTGGTTATGACGCCAGTCCCCCGGCGACTGAATACCAGCCCTCAGCGCATTCCCATCCGCATTCCCATCCGCATCCGCACTCTCACTCGCATTCTTTATCGCATTCGGTGCAAACCCCGAGCCATTCCCATTCGCTTCCGACTCCCCACCTGTCGAGACAATCTTCCTTCCCGCATCTCTTCCGATCCTCCGGGTCTGCTGGTGACAATTCTCCGCTGCCGGCATCTCCCAGTGAGATGAGCATGTCAGTTGATGTTGAGTTTGATGACCGCGGCGACGGTCACGGGGAGAGCGGACGGAAGAGACAGCGGATGATGTCTGCAGATGAAGCTGGGATGGGATCCATGAGTGTCAATGTTTCCGGACTGGGAATGAGCGGACAGCAGCATTCGGGTATGAATGGCTCGAACACAGCCAGCCCCCATCCCCACCATGCCAACTCGATGGATTCGTTGTCTCCTCCGAAGCCCAGAGCCAGCCGGGCTCGGAGCGATAGTGCCCCTCTCGGCGGCGGTGCGTACAACATGCACACCGGGGGCTCTGGTCTCGGGCCATGGTCTGGAAGCTCGAGCGGGCGGCCCAGAAGCGGAAGCGGCATGGCCCATGTTGGAGTGAGCCGCATGGGCAATATTTCCGGCTCGCAGAGGACTGCGCCAGGTGGCGCTCTTAATCGCTAAGCCTAAAATGGGGTCCAGGCCCTTGAGCCTGGTGCCCTCAATCTTTTGTTTTCTGATCTGCTCTCGTCCTGTTTTCCTCTTGTACGTTCACTCTCCACTACGCTCTTGCGGCTGTACTCCTGGATCACCACCTTCTTGTTCTACGCGCCTAGAATTCCAACATACCAACCACTCTCACCCCTTTGCTTTTCTCTCCTTCCTCCCCACATTCGTTCTTCAGGGCCTCTCGACGACAACAGCTACATCGATATCCTTGGATCTCTCGGTCGGATGGATCTGGTTGCCGTTTAAAACACAAAAACAAAGAAACGGACTTCATCTGTGCAGTGTATATATGTACCTATCAACTTACCCCGGTTCTCCTTGCGCGGAGTCAAAAATATACTGTAGCACCAGCAACCATGCAGTTTTCTTTCCATCTCTTTATCTCGATGCGATGTCTGCCTGGCCCAGAAGCAATCCGATGTCGCTCGCTCGCTCGCCGAGACCACGGGGCTTCAAATTAATCGCTATCAATTAGAACCTCCTGAGCCGATGAGTACGCAAAGTATGATATCCCGTTCACAAGTTCCAGCTTCAAAGGGCGATGCACCGAGAAGAGGGTGGCGCTCAAAAAACGCCGGTTGTGCCAATCGGAAGCAGCGAGCCCAGCGGCATGAGCCTTCCGGAGCAACGCAATTATGGACGACTAACTAGCTGACTCGGATAATGCGCGTAAGCACCCAAGACGATCGGCACCAGGACACCGCCTTTTGGACACGAGAAACGACTTGCACGGAGCCAGCATCTCCCTCTTACCTTCGCTGCTCGACATGTTCATTCCAAGGGCGTTAGGAACCGGAAACTCCTCATCCGGTCATGCATCTCTGTCCACATGGGTCAGCGCCAGTCCCCTTTCCCCGCCCTTCTTTGTTCACGTTTCGCGCAGATACCTGTTGCGGTCGTCCTCGGCATCCTGGTCGTGCTGTCTATTATAGTGTGCTCAAGGAAAACTTACCGCGCACGTATAATGTCGCTCGGGAGGGGCGCTGGGGGCGACGCCACTGCGACCACAGCCCGCCGAGAGATTACTGCGGAGCAGCTGGTCGGGAGTATTAATCACGCGCCCGGTGCTCCGCCGCGTCGTCCGCGTCGTCCGCGACGAACGCCGTCCCAGATCAGCACGGTCTCTTTGCCCGCTTACATGAAAGAACCCGGCGAACAGGAACTGGTCGTAACGAGAGGACCGGACGGCGAAGATGTCCCTATGCCCACTGCCTCTGTAGACGAGGAGGAAGAGGACGAATCTAACGAAGACCACGAAGACGGAGCTGCTCCCCGCCGTTCGACTCTAGACAACTCACGATACACGGACATGCCCCATCCTCCGCACGACAGCCCTTTGCTTGGGACGGACGTGCAGGATCTGCGGGGTGAAGCTCCGGCGTACTCTGAAGAATACCCGCCCGGTATTGGATCCCCTGGTATTTCTGTCGCGCCTCCCCAAGCCGAACTTTCGCCATCGGTCCAACGGCGGTCCGGTTTCTTTGCGATGTTCCGTCCAGCGCCACTGGTCGTTCCTGTACCCCCTACAGACGAGCCGCTCTCGTTGACACACACGCGGACGCGCTCGACGACCAGGCTGGGCGCATCGTCGCCTGAGCCAACAGCGTCACGCCACCGTCCGTCGACATCGACGTCCACGCTCTTCTCCCTGCGGCGCAACAAATCGGTCACGTCTCTCTCGGGCGCCAATCTGACATCGCCCTCGATGATCTCTCTCGCATCCATCTCTGCGCCCCTGTCACATACGCTGGTCAAAACGGAATTCAGCGCCTTGCCACGGGGCGGTCTGACACCTGACCAACTCAAAATGATCAGCGGGACGAAAGAAGGAGGATTGGCCAAATTTGGCATGCCGTTTGGAGATGCTGCCACGGCCTACGCCAGCTCCAGTCGCCTCGATCTGGAATTGGAAGGAGTGCCGCCGCCTGCTTGGGAAGACCAACTCCCCGTCGCCGGGCCGTCGGTCGAAGACGACGCTGAGGAGGTCGCATTGACCGTGCCCTCCCGGACCGAATCCCGTTCCGAGTCCCGTGCCAGCGACATGTCACTGCAGACATTTGCGACTGCTGAACAACCCGACACGCCTGCGGCAACGACCTCTGACCACACACAAGAGTCCACTGATGCGACCGTTCGGCCTGCCTGAGAGCAGCGCCGCCCCATTTGCTTGACGGACTAATTTTGCTTCATCTATACGACGCCGATACGATCACGCGCTACCTGTATCTTCCTCACCTGTATGATAATTTCCAATGTAGAATCGGAAAATAAACACATCTCATCCCGGCCCGACTGGGAGTGCTTTCCATCCAGCTATGTTTCAACAATGTAAGTACAATGACAAGACCTATTATAACAACCGAGAGCGGCAGCGAGGGGGTAACGTTCAAAAAGGAGGCAGCAGAGCAAAAAAAAAAATGACGAGAAAGGATACCAAGGAAAGAATGAGATGGCTAGCGAAGCATAGGCTACGAGAGACAGGACAGCGACAAAACTGAGAGACGAGCAATACAAACGATCATCTAGATGGACCGGGGGCGAAGAACAGGCATGAGACACAGCAGAAACAAAAGCAGAGCCAGGGATTTGGGCAAAGAGATCAGTTGTTTCATTGCTTGCTCAGATCCATCCCCCCACTTAAATCATCTGGGTTGAACCATTGCCCAAAATCCCTCTCGAAATTGAGGTCTCCGTCGTTGCGGAAGATGCCGACGTCGAATTCGTCCAGCTCGCTAGCCACGCTCTGCATGAAGTCGTTGCTGAACAGTGTGTCTGTCGCAGTCGCATTCATCATCATCCCCGGTGAAGGTGCCATGCTGGTCCCAGGAACATTGCCTGGCCCCGGCGCTGGCCCAGCGGTTGGAGGACCAGGACCCGTCAGCGGCTGGTTGCGAGGCGAACCCTCCGGATGCCCATTGGGTTTCGACTCTTGCTTCAATGTCGCGTTTTGATCTTTTGCTGGTGACGGCGGAGGGAGCATGGACATCGCTTTTGCGTTCGGTGGCCCAGTCAGACGCGCTCCAGGGGCAAATTGACCGCCTGCTCCTGGTTGTGGAGGCATCGGCACCCCAGGAGGCATTCCCATCCCCGGATTAAAGCCAGGCTCAGGGCCAGGAGAGCCGGTATTTATTCCTCCCGGCATTCGGTTCGGCATGTTCGGCATGCCCTGTTGCCGGTACTGCGTGACATCAGCGATTGCACCTGGAATCGATAGGCACGAACCATGGTTTGGGGATGCATCTGGGGACTTATCGTATTCGGCATGCCGGGCGCCATCACGTTCGGTGGCATGCCCCCATTCGACGGCATGCCGTTCGGCGCCATGGGATTCATGCCTAACATCCCCATCGGGGCTGATCCCGGCCCATTCATGCCAGGCTGGAATCCGTTCGCCATCGAATTGGGTCGCATCATGCCTCCTCCGTTCATAACCATCGCCCCAGGGGCTTGTTGACCTCCAGGATGAGTGTATCCCGGAGGTATCTGCACGCCTCCTGTTCCTGTTGCTGGATCCGTAGGTGATCGTCGCATACGTTTCCGGTCGGGCGGAGAGGATCCATTTCGCGGCATTCCATCATCCAACTGAAGAGGCTCCGTCTGTCGTTATTCAAATGATTCCATATAAACCATTGAAAGCTCGTCATACCTCTTCACCGGGCGATGTGCTATTCCGCTTGTTGTTGTTCCTCCGCTGTGCAGGTGCAGATGGACCTGCTGCTGCATTGGGTGTCGACCCCATCTTTTTCTGCCTTGCTAGTGTCAGGATCCGTTGCTAAGTCGACATCAGTCCTCATCGAGCAAACTTGCTGTTCAATCGAACACACCTTCTCATTGATAGACAGCGATTGCGCATTGCGATCACCGAAATTCAACTCGGCTTTCAGTTGGCCGAGCAGCCCTGGAGGAATCGTCTGCATCTCGTTGTTGAGGAGCATATCCTGCTGTCGCACATCGAGGGGAAGCATCTGGGGGGGCCGGTTGGCCATTAAAGGGCTGGCGCTGATCATGGGGGTGCTCGTCCTGCTCGGTGGTCGCCCTGATGCGCCGATTGGCGGATACGGCTGGGGCGTTTGCTGCCCGCTGCCCATCATCCCAGGTTGCTGGCCCGGAGGAAGCATGCCTCCCCGCGGGGGTCCCAGCTGACTCATCGGCGGAGCAACATTCTGCGGCTGCGGCGGCTGACCACCTGGACCCGTCTGGGGCGGAGAATGTGCCATGGTGGGCGATTGAAAGGGTGGGCCGCCAACCCCGATCCCATTCTGAGGCCGCGGGGGACCCTGCATAGGCGGTCGGGGCATGAACCCTTGCTGCCCGCCAGGGCCACCACTCATCGCTGGTGGAGGGATCCCGTTCATCATCGCGTTCGGGTGGCCACCAGGGAAGCCGGGGCCTGGACCGATACCGGACGGCTGGCCTCCAGGAAGTCCGTTCGCCATTGGCGCATGCCCGTTCGGAGGGAAGCCCGTGGGCATCTGTCCGCGCGGCTGCACGCCCATTCCGTTCATATTGGGAGGTCCGGGTGGTCCCTGCCCTGGTACTGGTGCGCGATTGCCGGCCATTTGAGAGGGTTGAGGAGGCATGCCCCCCATCGGCATCTGTTGTTGTTGTTGTTGCTGCTGCTGCTGCTGCTGTTGCTGAGCCGTGCGGGCTTTCAACTGGGCTTGATTCATTTGATGCTGCGTTGTGTGACATCGAGGGGAAGAGCGGGAGGAAGGTGGGAGGTGGAAGGCGGAGAAAGATGGGATGAAGGCAGAGCCCTACATCAGCGCGGGAAACGGGAGGGTGGCGTCGACGACGCACCTGAGTATACAGCATGGCGTCCTCCGTACCGGTCCCATTCGCCTTCGCCGTGAACAAAACCCAGAAGACACTCCACCATCTGTCAGAGTCGTTGAGCCGAGGAAGTCAGGAGGGGAGAAAGTATGATGAAGCACAGCAAGCGAGACTCACTCGAAGAGAAGACCCTGCGGTGCGTCGATCGGGGGAGCGGACTCGCTCGGGAGCTCAGCCTCACGGACCAACTCCTGGGCCGTTTTGCGGAAGCCTCTCTTGTGACAATAGTCGTAGATGTAGATGTTGAACCTAACGCAAAGCGTATCAGCGAGGGAGTCGAGAGTGTGGGTAAAGGCATCACGCACATCTTGTCGCCGTCCCACGACGGGCTTGATGGAGGTGCTGGCGTGTCCTGCGGTTGCTGCGAGGGCTGCATGGCAGCTGGAGGCGCGACATTTGCCATAATGGTGGCTTGAGGCAAGAGACGATGGCGCGTCTACGAGAAAAACGGAGCAGGTGTGGAGACAGGTGTCAGAGGGCGATATACCCAGACCTATCCCAGGCTCGGCCAGTGTCTTGCCGTGTCGACACGTTCTAGTTCCCGGGGGGACCAGTGGAGAAGGGAGATAAAGTACAAGAGGAAAGGGAAGGGGGTAGATTGGGGAATTGAAAATCAGAATGCTCTCGGGTCTGACAAGTGGACGA
Organism: Mycena citricolor; assembly: GCA_963692855.1. Classification (NCBI taxonomy): domain Eukaryota; kingdom Fungi; phylum Basidiomycota; class Agaricomycetes; order Agaricales; family Mycenaceae; genus Mycena; species Mycena citricolor. The sequence continues at coordinate 7,697 of CAVNYO010000120.1, read as the reverse complement.
CAGACAGTTGTAACAAACAAACAATACTGATCACAAACTCTTGAAGCTTCGTTTCACCAGTCGATTATGGAAAATATCTAGTACTACTCGAGCCCACCATGTCTGCGGACGAGGGCGAGGTGAATATCATACCCCCAGGCAACATATTTGAGCTCTATCAGGCGACGGATCTCGCGCCATCCTCTTGCTTCCTCGTCTTCTCCAGGCTCTCTCACGAGGTAGATAAAGTCAGCGGGTGAGAGCAATGACCGAAGGAGCGAGCCAATCAGGAATGCGATCAGTGCAATGATGACTACGGTCGAGACCGGCACTCCAGACGATGCCGCCGCTGGATGCGGCGCGTCAATATCGGTCAATCCTCCCGGAACCTTCCTAATCCGAGGAGTCGCACTTCCTGACCCGGAGCTCGTTCCCAGCCGGGTCATAAACCCCAGCAGACCACTGCTCGACGACGAGTGTGCCAAAACCGGTGCCGGGACCACAGCATCCGTCACAGCCTGCCATAAATTTAGTTTCATTTGGGCACACTAATGAGCAATCAACGCGCCATTCCAGCCGTTTCTGTGCTTTTTTCCTGGTCGCTTGCAGTCACGGAATCTGTCGAGTGTGCAGGGTCAGCCACAGGGCTCGTTTCCAATGCAGGGGCTTCGATTAATTTGACAGCGACGGCTGTGGGAACCCTGAGCTGTTCAGAGAGGACCTCCGACTCGTTGGAGACACTGCCCATGCTTGAGCGTCAAATCTCAAATCAACAGCACGACGCTCACCGCGAAAGCACACTCATCCTCGGGATTCGATCGTCCAGCAGCTCCTCCCGACCCAGACTGGTCAGCGCCTCCTTCTCGTTGACTACTGCAATCTCTTTCCCATCTACATCGACCAGCACCGAGCCGCGTTTGCCGCCAGGGCGGACCTCCATCTGCACGATAGCGCCGCCCTCCTCCAGAGACAGCAACCATGGCGGCTTCGGCGGCGCTCCATGCAGCTCATCCGTGAGCGGATCCCGGACAGTGGAGATTTGGTACTGCGCAGTCGGGAGCGTCAGCTTGATGAGATGTCTCGTCGGCCTGTCGGCTGTCAAACCAGAAGAATGCAGCGGGGAAGACGGCATGGTATGTATGGTTGCTGCCAAAGGAAGCGCATCGGTCGAGCCGGGGCCCTCATCCTCGACGACAAAAGGAATGTGCGACCCAGATACAAGATCGACCCGGAAGCGGGATCGCAGCACGACATTGTAGCCCTCCGGGTACAACTTCGAATCGACGACCAATTCCGCAACAAGCAGATCTGAGGGTTGGCGAACTTCACCTTTCATTGTGAAGGCACTGACGGACCGATTCCTGCTGGAACCATTGGACTCGCTCCGCTGGCGAGGCGAACCGGAGGGTGTGACGGTCGAGGAGGGAGACAATTGTGGAACTGGCGAACCCGACGATAGACCCGAATCACCGCTAGGAAGTGCGTCTATTGAATCGGGAGAACCGAGGTTGAAGGTACTCGGACGAGGAGTCACATCAGAGATGTTGGGTGGCAGCACACCGCTAGAGTTGAGGCTGAGCAAAATAGTCGATTGATAGACACGACTCTCGGGTGCGAATGTCGTATTCAATAGAGAGTGATGGTCGTCTCGCCGTCGAACTTTCCATGAGAGATCAGCTATGGACTCGTGTGTGTCAAACTTGTCGGAAATGACAAGCCCCGCAGGCGGAAGACGAGTAACGGGAAGCGAGGAGATGCTCTTGAAGAAGCTCTCGAGGGCCAGAATCGATCGCGCTGCGGCTGCATTATTCATCGAGTTGAACGCAGCAGGGATGGAGCCCGCATAGTCAACGGCAACAAAGCGTGTGCAGCGGGTCGAGGGGATTGCGTAGTTCTCCTTCGTATAGGGATCCAAGGTCTCCAAAACCCAGCCATCAACGAATATCCGTCCGATCGGCAAGCCATTAGGATTGTACTTTGCCGCGGAAAACGCGGATGCGGATTCCGGGCTGAAGGAAGCAGACACGTAAAACACCGCATTGCGCGGTCCATTCGACTGCTCGGCAACATCCCCCGTCGGCCTCCTTGATATCACATGAGTCCTCGCCAGGACAGATGCCAGATAGAAGCCCCTGTCCCGAAAAGGAAACCCGGCTTTGGACACGGCGAAAGCCGTCTGGCACCCCGCTCCATACGACTCGAGAACGGTAGCATTGTCGAATCGATCGTCCCACTTTCTCCGGCAGTCAAACTCGGATACAATCGCGGCCAATTCGTCGGCAGAAACCCCCTGAATGACCTTCTCGCCCTTGTGAACGTGGATAGACGGTGATATCTCGGGACAATGTTTTCGATGGACCGAGAGCGCCTTGTCGTTGAGCGAAGTCCAGCCTTCGGCCGAGCCACGAGAACGGGATTGCTGCATCCAAGTCAATGCTTCCAGCCCATACTGCATCGGCTGTTTGCTTGATGACGGAACTGTCTCCTCGATATTTGCGGGCGTAATCGCTGCGACGGCCTGCTGGGTCGTAGCAGCCGCTTGGTCCACTGCAAACGTGAAAAAGCGCGACAACGGACTGGATATTCGCGGAGTAGTTGTCTTGGACCGAGTCTGGGAGTCGGCACCAGCAGCATCGTCCGAGTCCGCATCCCACTCTGCTCTTCGCCGCCGGACCACACCCAAAACCGGCGGCTGATCGAGTGGTATGCGAGTTGGCTTGACTCGTTTCCTCTTCGAGAGCGACTTGATTTCACTGTCCGGTAGTTCGTCCACATCGACAGAAACTTTGGACCCATTGACCATCACCAGACCCTTTTCTTTGCCAGGGGCGCGGCGGACCAAAACCAGCAGCCGCTCATCGTCAATGAAGACCGCATCGTGAGTGAGGCTCAGCCACAACCCACCACCCTCGGTCGACAGGCGGTGTCTGCGAAGACAAGACAAAGACTGAGGAGGTGGATCCACAACTATGTCCAGTGAGTGCGCCCAGGTGTCCATATCGCACCTCAGCTCGCACTCGATCACCGGCATCCCAGTGGACCCGATCGAATTGCTCGTAGCCTCAGAGCCACCGCCACCTTGTCTGCTTGTGGACGCCTCGTATTCGAGCTTGAAGCTGGAGCGTTCGTGGTCATATCTCATCTCGTTGGCCCTCGCTCCGGCCAAGCGCGTCACCACAGGTGGCCCTCCGCATTTGATCGCAAACTCGCCGATTCCCGCTAGAGTGTTGATCATCATCGTCGGGATAGATGTTTTGTTCGTCCATCCCTTGGGGTCGGACTGCTCCAGCAGCGTCAACGATGTCGTGGTCGGAGAGAGCGCTTCAATGGCCCAACCCTGCAGATCAATTTGTGTTCGGATCACAGTCGGATCAACAGGAGGAATGTTGGGAAAGAGATGTGGTTCGTCGGCGGAAAAAGAAAAGACGTGTATTGTTGTGGGTGACTTGTACACCGTCCGGAGCACCACAGAATCACGACCACTGTGACAACGCCCATTGAACTCAAACAAACAAAGATGAAATGTTAACGTACGTGACTGGCCAGGCTGGTTTGGTCTTGATGTGCCATAATTCAGTTAGATCATTGACATCCTCGAGTAAAATCGCGTCTTCATGCTGTTTGTCCCAGTAAACACGAGATCCAGGAGAAATGACGGCAGAGTACAGATCCCACAACGGGACCCCGACAAAGGTCGCTTCTGCACGGTAGACAACGAGAGTAGGATCAATCGAATCGAGTTGCGTAACTGAGACTCCTTTGGCTTCGGTAGCTGCCGAGACGTAAGAAAATAGTGCAATCGGAAAGACATGACAAGTCTACTTCGCTTCCATTTCGCCTCGGGCTCCTGTAACAGCGACGAGAAATAGATGTAGTTGCGTTTGACCCTGGATAGTATCGATTTCTCTGCAGCGGTCGATCGCTCTGTCGGTGGTCTGGGAGCTATCGATCCTGAATTGTTGGAATGCATGCTGCTTTGCGATGACACTGTGTTGAAGCTCAGATCCGCGGTGCTAGACACATCCTGAAGTATCTGCTGAGAGATGAAATATGACGATGGGTCACGTTCTTCCACTTCTTGGATTGGCTGAGGGAGCCCGTTCAATCTCAAGCCCGCTGTGGGACCAGAGATCTCCACGACGACGCGAACTTTGAGTACCGAGTGCTCGTCAATGAGCGGCGAGTGCGTCAAACGAACAACGATTTGATCCAGAGGCCGCGACTCTTCCGATTCTGGCGTCGGGGGAGATGCAAAAGAGCTGCTGCGGATAGCACGCGCGGTCCACGGAAGGTTTTCCACATCCTCGGAAGACGCTTTCGTCGACACCTGCACGTCCCATCCTTCACTCGCAGGTAGCACACACTCAATCGACCTCCTCAGGCGCCGATGCTCCCGAATCGCATGCAGCTCGTCGATCCCGTGGTTCACCGCAGAGGGTTCGTCCTCATCCGGAATGATGGCGTAATCAATGGTCAACGCCTCTCGATCGTTCTGAAATCGAACTCGTTCAATTGAAACCCCATTCCCGTAACCTGTGATCTTCGGTATTCGATTTCCGCGCTTCATGACGGTCTTCAGCAAGCCGAGCGCCATGGTAGACAGTTGCTGCATGGCCGCCGAGGCCGATGAGCCAATGGTCCATGCCGTGCGAAGGTCGTGCTGCCAGAAGCAAGTAATCCGCAATCGGCCTCCCGCAGATGTGCGCCTACGTTGCACCACGTCGGTGGTACCAGATGTAGAAGGTGCCACAAGCGGGGCGGCGCCGAAGTGCTGAATGCACCACGCGAATACTGCGCTCCATCAGTGACCTGGAAACATGCGAGAGAGCCGCGACACGCACACGTAACGTGCGACCTGACATACGGAGGCGATGGCCGGAGGTACGCAGGTTCATCGGGTGACCGCGGCAAAGAGGTTGAGATGTCAATGAATGTAGATGCGTCATGGAAGGATCGTGAGATGGTCACTGCGTCGCGCGGACTGGGCGAACCTGTCAGTCAGGCATCTCATTCGCTGAGAAAAGACGTCGCGACGCACTTTGCAGGCCAACCAAGCGTAAAATTCGTCTTGCATATGCGTGTGTTATGATCAAAAATCTCCACCAAATGCGCCTCCTCCACCGCAGGATCCCATTCCGTCCTCAGTTCGGGCGTAGTCAAAACAGCCTTCCAAGGTTCGAGGGATACGTATTCGTCGCCTGTAGGGACGTCGAGGACCAGACGATAGACGTCCCCTCCTGCTTTACTTGAGTTCCGGTGGATGATCACGTCGCTTGGCTCAGGGATAGACGGAGCTCGTGCTTTGCCCTTCTTCGAGGGCGAAGTGTCAGTGGAGGCCGATACTCTCTTCCATTCCGCAGACGAGGAAGAGGTGAGCATTTGACGGAAATGCGTTTCGGCGCCATTCAAGGCGTCGTACCATGACTGCCTTAGCCTGCGCACACAAATTGAGACAATAGGGCCGATATAGAGTAGCTCCCGCACCTCGAGCCATCAGACATGTTGCTCGATTGTGTCAAGAGAGTTGCGTAGAGAAACCAATGCAATGCAGAGCAGAGCACTGAAGAACGCGTTAATGGCACACCACGCACAATATCCCCGGTAAGCAGTCACGAGGTCGGGATCCGCAAGCCGATCAAGCTGCAATCTGACAGTGACTCGTCTTGTGCTCTCATTTTGTGAACCCTTCGCTCGTAAAATGGGGTCTCGAGTTCTCAGTATCCAGTCACATGTCGTATTTGGCTACGTTGGCGGCAAGGCTGCCGTCTTCCCGCTGCAATGTCTTGGCTACGACGTTGATGTGAGAGATCCAGACCTCTCATATGCCATCTAACAAGTTTGAAAGGTAGTAAATACGGTCAACTTCTCGAATCATTCTGGTCTGTCGACCTGGAGACTTTTGTAGTATGGGACTGAGAGCCATTCGCAGGTTATGGGCGCCTGGGGGGAACAAGAACCACGGCAACCGAGTTGAACCAAATCTTCCAGGGCATGGAGATGAATCAGCTTCTTCTGCCAGACAGGCTACTCACAGGTCCCAAGAACTTTGTTGATCCTTTGAAACAAATGTTGAAGACCCATCTCAGGCTATGTACCGGGTGCTGAAGGGATCTCCGCTGTGGCCGATCTCGTTGAAAAGCTCAAGACGCAGAGGACCGATCTTATCTACCTGCTCGATCGTATGGCTATCATCACTATTATCACAGACTTTTTCAAGCCTATTCTTAGCGGTTCTAGGAGACTCGGGGCATCTTTATGTTGCTGCCGATGTCATTCCCATTTACCGTAGAATCTTACCGCTGTCTACCATCATAACTCCCAACTGGTTTGAAGTCGAGTGAGTCGTGTCTTGTCCCTGATACACTGAACATATCACTTTAGAACCTGACAGACACACCCTTGAAGGATATCAAGTCTCTGCGTTCTGCTCTGCGCATTCTCCACAAAACATATCGAGTGCCGAACGTGGTGATCAGCTCCATTCCTCTCGCGGACTGGCTCAAATCAGCCCTTCCCGCAAGACTGTCATCCGCCGTCGATTCTGACCTGAACTACCTCCTCTGCATTGCGTCGTCTGCCACAGCAGAGTCATCTGTGGTGCACGCCCAAATCGTGCAGCAACTGCCGGGATACTTTTCCGGGGTGGGAGATCTGTTCTCCGCCCTTCTGCTCGCCCATTTCGAGCCTCAAAAGGTTTCACGCGCCTCGGATGCTGTGTCGCGTGCAGCATCGCATGCTTTAGCCAAGACGCATGCGATGCTGCGCTTGACGCATGAGCATGCTGCATCGCTTCCGGAGGAGGAAAGACAAGTCACTGACGACGAGAAAGATGCTGCGGCTCCTCTGCGCAAGAGCCTGCGGATGCGGGGCCGAGAACTGCGGCTAATCCAGGGACAGGACATCATCCGTGGAATCGGATTTGAATGCCCTGAAATGATCTCTTGGGATTCGTTTTGGGGTCGGAATAGATGTGAAATAGATCTCCGATAGAGGAACTTTATTTAATTGCTTCCGGATACTGTACTGGTTATACAAAGTGTGGACCACTCAATTGTCTCCTCTACCCAACTTGTCCATCGCACGGACACCTTGTTCGAACCACTCCTCCCGAGAAATCCAGAAGTCTTCCCGGCTTTTCATGATGTCAGCAAGAACAGCTCCGCCAAGGAAAACAGCGTGTTTCCGTCGAGGCGGGTCTTCAATCCGGATCTTGAATTTCTAGAAGCCATGTCAAATTACATCGAAAGAATATGGAGATGGAACCAACATTGAGTCGTGAAGGGTCGCCATTCAGCACCCGAGTAAGATAGAGCTGCTTCATTTCCTTCTCCAGACGACTGGGTAGGCCGGGATACATGCTGGAACCACCCGACAGCACGATATGCTTGTACAACTCAGCGCGAGTATCACTGCAGCATTCTGGATAGTTTGGAATAGCATTTCTGCATGCAATCAGTCGTAGAGTCGGAACAATGAAGCAGTTCACATACCCGCCATGCCAGGCTGCTCACATCGACTAAATGAGCTGGAACATGCACTCGGAGCTTCGAATCGCTCCGACCCCACTTTGATGACACGTCCATCTGGCAGCTTTGGTTGAGATCGATGAGTTCGATGACCTTGGGCAACCGATCGTGTAATCACCTGATAGCTCTCCACGAGAGTGGTCGTTTCCTCCGACAGTTTGGTGTCCATATCCAGATCGTAACTGAGACAAT
>CAVNYO010000119.1:0-122980 GCA_963692855.1 Mycena citricolor | reverse complement strand
TTTGTGATAAGTTGTGCGTTGATTCGAATGGGGACCTGCTGGGTCGAAAGATGCAGCGGACGGAGCCACGCGGATGTGAATGATCCGATCAATGATGTATCATCTTTGGGCAAAAGCGAGGCGCATTGAAAGAAGCCAGTCCTTCGATAGACTGAAGCTGAATGGAAATGTTCAGATACGGCCGGATAGGAGAATGGTAGATGATACCTCAGAGAGAGCCTGGTCTATCGTGGCTTGGCGGTCGGTGATGTCAAGGCACAAAACACGCCTGTCAATGACCAATGGGAAACACTGGCAGCGAGCGCACGGCGATAAACAAGACGCGATCGGATCAAATCCAGTCCAGCCGTAGAACTGGATCAGCAGTGTAGAGAGAATGACTCCGACGGAACCCAGGTGTCCTGGAATCCATCAGCTCACGCCGTTCCAGAATAGGAAGCGACACACCGCCATCACGTGCAAAACACACCACGCATGTTGTGGCTATGACCTTCATGAGAGCTGGGAGGGCGGGATTGTGCACATTGGGTCGGTGCTCGTCTTCGTGATGGTCTGGTAATGCTCATCGACTCCGAATCGGTATTTGGGGGTGATGGGTCGCTGACGCCTCCGCTGCAAAGGGAGAATTCGGCATGGACGAGTGCACGTGCAGTGGGGTGCCACTGAACTGACGCTTGCGGTCGTGCGATGCAACAGCAGAATGAGAGTCCGGATGTGAGTGTTGTTCGGCGTTTGGCGGTAGATGCGGATGGACATGAGCGAGTCGGAGAGGTCGGCGGTGAATGGGAGTGGGCCTGATGAGCGTTCCCACTAGCATGAGAGTGCGCATGCGAATGCCCATGCGAGTGCTCATGCGAGTTTCTTGAACATCGTGCGAGTGCGAGTGCGAATGAGCTTGCTCGTGCGAGTGTCCGCTCTCATGCGTATGTCCGCTCTCATGCGAGTGCTCTTGCTCATGCGAGTGACCGTGCGAGTGTCCGTTCCCTACATGCGAGGGCTGATGACCGTCTGACGGATGCCCGACGGTGTGAGAGTGCGTCGGATTATCGTGCGAATGGCCGTGGTCTTCGTGAGAGTGCCCGCCCGCATGTCCGTCCTTTGCAGACATCTGATGGTCGTGAGACCCGTGGCTTTCACCATGAGAATGCCCATGCCCATGAGAGTGCGAGTGCCCCTGTCGGACGACCCATCAGATGAAAGTACCCGCGCGAAAAGATGGACAAACATGGTGATGTCCTCCCTGGCAAACATTCCAAGAGATTGACCGCTAGTCCGAGAGAGCTCACAAGCAATAACTGGCTTGTGTTCATCTCTGGTGGCTCCAAGCTGCATGCAATGTTGACTCAGATTCAACGCAGGTAGTCAGATATACTTACATTCGCTGGACCGCCTCGAAGATGATGAGACCGAGATCAGGATCAAGAAAATCCCGTTGGCAAAGCCGGAGAGTGTCTCGATTCGCCCATACCCATAAGTGAAGCGCTCGTTCGGTTCCCATTTAGCCATGATCGACGCGAAGAGACCAACACCAATGGCCATGCAGTCAAAGGCCATATGAATCGCTGTTACGCAACTGAGTCCAAAATCCTGGTCCGGTAAAACAAGCAGAGTGGATCTCACCATCCGATATAAGTCCGAGGCTGTTAGTCCACACCCCGTACAGCATTTGAACGAGCATGAATGCCATGTTGAGGACTAGGAAATAGAAAATCTTGCGGGATTCTGGATTCGATAGAATGGTTTTGAAGTACGAGCGCATCAGCCTTGACGTCGGCGTGCGCGACGGAGCGGGGAATGTGTCGGCTGACTCAGGTTGCATCCCTGTGGAACTATCAGGCATCTAATGCCACGGTGGACGAAGCAACAAACCCAAGAAGAGAAGGACAGCGACTGCCGCATCTGTCCAAGTCGGAAACTGCGAGAATGCGAGCGAACCCAAGAGCGCTGTCATCATAACAGTGCTAGGATAAGACAATGTAAAATGCTGAGGGGCAAGCGAGAAGTTGCTTAGGGACTTGGAGGTGATTGGGACATAGAGCAACAAAGAGAATGCTATGAATGGAATCGCGGCCAACGAAGCGAGGGGGACCACAGGTGTTTCGGGAAAGTTAAGCTACAGAGTGTCAGATTAAATTCCAGGAAAACGTTGCTGAGACTTACTATGAACGTTCGGAACACATAAAAGGGCAACGCGAAGACGGAGGCACCGAGGACAGATGCTGCGATGGTGAACGTTGTCCCCAGAGAAGGCACTAGGATCCCACTGGTGTGTCCAGGGCCGCTGAGGCCAGGGAGTACATGAACAATGCGCCGTATCCTGGAAGGAATCGCAGCAAGGCGGCAGACGAAAGGCCTGTATCGGACACGATGCATATGAACCAAGCCAACAAGATGGCCATGACTTTCCGTGGCTGGATGTCGGTTAGCCACCATTGACGCAGGGAAGGTCCAGGGAAAGCCCACCGCAGAGAAGTTCCAGAGAGATTGAATCCAAGACGTTGAGAAATGAGTGAATAACACCACACTATTCGGGATGAGACACAACATTGATTCAAAGGCGCTGTAGCGACATACCGGGTAGAAGGAAGACGATACAGCGCTGTAAACAAACAGCCTTGCTGAACGAAGACTAGCAGGGAAGCTGTCCCCAACACAGACCACTGTAATTGACAATATATCAGCCAGTCACACTGGCTAACCTTTCTCTGTCACCGACCTCAATCGATTTCCGCTTCGCTAACTGCCCTGTCCTGCCTTCCCATATCAACGCACCGAACCCGGCGCATGCCAAAACCCTCATGACCAGCCAGAAGACTCCAACATCAAAGTCTAGTGCGCCTTTGCCGGCATGGAGAGAAGTCGCGTAGAATAGGGCGGACAACAGTATGCGCGGGACGTGTTTCGTAGGAATCGAAGTGGAAAAGATTCGAGGGCTCAGGCTGATCTTCGTGCGAGTTTTTGCATCTGGTGCTGGCATGAGAGACGGATGGGAGTGAAGTAAGGTTCAAGAATCACGGGGAATCACGCCGCTCCCGATCAATGCAACGTCGCATCCATCCAAAGACTACTTACTACTTAGGTAACACTAATAGGCGAATCAAATCTGGGTTTCCGCCAACCCCCGCAACACGGACTCTGTTGCGAAGCTGCTAATCTATGATATCGGACGTTGCGAATCTGCCGATCCCTGGAAGGGCCTGTTGCCAGGAGCGAAGGCTGTGGCCACGGGCGCAGCTACCTTGAGCAAACGTCTGTCCTGAAACCGTCCCGACACAAGGGAAAGGCCGATGGGCATCCCATTTTCGCCGGAAAAGCCTGGTACATTTACCACAGGAGCGTGCATGACCTAACATGAATCAAGATTGGAGGTGCAGAACAAGCACTCTACTCACAGTCCACAAACCACAAAAGATAGGGTCTCCGGTCGTTGCCAGGCCTTCCGGTGCTTCGTCGACAGCCGAGGGCGTCAAAATCGCATCGAATTGGCTCGTGATCGCATCGAGCTTGGGTCGAAGCTGTGCGAGCGTGTCCAAGGCCTGGAGATAATCTCTGTTTGTGAGACGCGGAATGTCGTCCACAAAGCTAGCCAGGAGTGGGTCCAATTTCTCTTTAGGCTCATTCATGTAAGCCACTCCGGCGTCGCGCTGGAAAATGCGACGGTGAAGGGTCGTCACTTCGTCAAACTCTCCGGGTAATGTCAGTTCCTCGACAATGGCTCCTTGATCTCGCAGCAATTGGGCACCCTGCGCGAGCGCCTTAACGGTACCGGGACCTGCAGCAGTCCATACCGGGGATTTACACACGGCAATTTTCGATCCTGCAAGCAAGAACTCGGATGCAGGGCTTTCGTCGTCCGAGATCTTGCAAACGTCAGCGAGGAGCTCGAGGTCTGCCACGGATCGAGAGAAGAAGCCGACGGTATCCAGATTGAGAGATCCGAACTTGACGCCCTCTCTGGAGATGGCACCGAAAGTGGGCTTGAAGCCAAAGACACCGTTGAATGATGCTGGGCGTATAATGCTGGCAAATGTGCATCCCGTCAAACGACGGCATGGAAGAGAACAGGCCGACACACCTGCCAATCGTCTGCGTTCCCAATGCTAATGGGACCTGATAATCGCCCACAGAGGCTCCCGATCCAGATGAGCTTCCACCCGGAGTCCGTGCTGGATCGTGCGCGTTCTTCGTTTTGGTGCCTGTGGTTACACAAGCAAACTCGGTGGTCGTTGTTTTCCCTGTCAATTGTCTGGACTTCATCCCGAGATACAATCCGGCCATGCACACACCAAAGATGAGAGCACCGGCGTTACGCAGCACGGAGATCAGCGATGCATCGATGGCAGGCGCGTCATTGGCGTAAATAAGCGAGTTGTGTTGGGTGGGCATGTCTGCGTCTATCACTTAGTGTCCGGTGAATAGCCCTGAGACGACCACACGAGCCTTTGGTATACATGATGTCTTTGACGCCGATTGGCACGCCGTGCAGCGGCCCACGCCGGTCGAGGGGGACCGCATCGAGTGATCGCGCCTGAAGCAGGATATGTTCCTCGTTGAGATAAGCCCATGCTTCCACATCTTTATCGCGGCCAGCGACTCTTTCCAAGAGGGACCGGGCATATTCCTCGACGGTCAAAGACGAAGAAAGAAATTCAGACGCAGTCATACGATAAGAAGTCATGGAGGCCATGGTCATAGAACAGAAGCTCGGTGTCGACCTCCAGATTAGATGCTCTGCGGAAGATGATCATGATAGCACGCTCCACTAGATAACACGGATAGCAATACAACAAATCAACAGTTACGGGCTATCGATACTGCTAAGAAACCTGGCATAGACTGTGGCTTGGATATGTTGTAGTTTGACAGATTCCCCAACATGTGTCGGCTGGATGTCAGTTGCATTCGACGAGCGTGTCCTGTCGACTACTTTGACTAGCCTGCCAATCATATCGGCCAGTGCAGCATTGTGGACTGCGTCTGAGCGGTTCCTAAGCACATCAGGAAGGATGCTGATGAGCCGAGCCGCAGTGCGACCCAGCTGGTCTCGTTCATCCTGATTCCGTCCCTGGTCCAGCTCTTCATCGAGTTTCCCGAGTCTGGAGAGTACATGGGCATAGTCCTGGAGAATCTGCAAGGATCATTACGTCGTGATATCATCATGTCATTGCAAACTGACCTTGCCCCGGACATGCCATCCATCCACAGCCCGTCCATTGAAGCGACTGAAGATCTCAGTGAGCAATGTCAAATCATGACGTATGATAGCTTCAGGAGCAAGCTTTGTGACGGCGATCTCGTGGGCTTGGTTGTTTTGACCCGCAGACAAGTATAGGTCGAATGCTTCGAAGATCTGACCGCAGTCATAAGCATGCAAAGCTTTGGCTTCTTGAACCCAGGCCATGGGTATTCGCAAACTGCCGACGATCCCACGAGTCATCCATTCGTCCAGAGTGGCAGCGTTTCTTGCCAGCAATTCCTTAATGGCCTTCTTCCTCCTGCAGAAAATGAGCCCATAAGCTTGCGTTCAACCACAACGCACTCAGTAGATCCCTCGAGGTGCAATAATACGAAGCACGCTTCCTGGATCATCCCCAACTGCTCTAGCTGGAATGCATAGCTGGTTGACAACAAATCCGCGCTAGGACTATGTCCCTCAGCAAGTGGACCATCGTCTGCCGGTCGGATTCCCGGGTCTCCTCGATCAGACAAGTCCCTCACTCGCATGCAACGTGAGAGGAGGATGTACAAGTGCCATGTCAGCGAAAAGTCGACTGGTGAGGGCCCAAACGAAAGGGGTGTCAGCACTTGGGAGAGAGAACAGGTGGGCTCGGCATGGACGCGGATTAGAGAGAAAAAAGCATCGTGATCGAATACAGAGGGCGCATTCCATCGGCTCACTCCTTCGTATCGGGGAATGGGGCTGGCGACCTTTCGTGTTGAGTCCTTGACCAACGCACTGTAGGCGGCGAAAACTTGCGATATCGTCGCATCTACCGGCTCCGAATACCAGAGGTGCAAACCAAAAATGCGCTTCCAGTCTAGCCCAGTGAGGATATCCACATCTGCGCACTTGTCTTGTCCTCCACCCTTCGATCCCTCGACCACGGTGTCCGTCAATCCCGCTAGCAAAGCGTATATCTTGCGAACACTTTCTTCAACGTGAAGGTCGACTCGTTGCTCCCGCCAAAGATCGAGCTGCTCCCTCAGATCTTCTCTGAAGGAAAAGTCGCCGCCCGCTTGAGCAATCAGTGTAGCGAGCTTCGGAAGCCCGCCATCCAACGCGACATCGCAGGCTTGTTCCACTTGATTTCCCGTCAGATGAACGAAAGCAACTCCCGCGGGTCCTAGACTAGGAGCATTTCGCAAGTCCGCATCCACAGTGGGCCGAACGACATCTTGCAACCACGCAGACAGCGCTGTTTTCCTTCGCAGCGCTGTTACCCGGCTTCTGACATCAGGAGTCACGGATTCTCCCAGTCGTAGTATCAACGGATCGAACAGGGCCGAGCCCAACCGGAAGAGCGAGGCTTCGAATGTTCGATCGGAGCTGGCAAACAGACTGGCAAAGGAGTCGAAATATAATCCATGGGACGAAGGGATAGCGAACGGCACTTGTTCGTCGTCAAAATCGAAGGTGGTATTGGAGAGCTGATGCTGGAGAAGTTTAGCAGAGATGCTGGACTGGCACGTTGTGGGCCGGGATCTCAGAAGTGCGGAGGAATTGGCGTTCGGCTTCCTGCGGAGTAAAATTGAGTTGTAACATGAGCGTTCGAGTGTTCAGAACGCACACAGAACTCCAAGGAGCACAAATGACTCCAGGATGTATCAAAGAGCCATCAAATGCCCACCCGACGCGAAAGGAACGGCCAAAAGCTAGCCCCGCATCTATGACAGAGGATTCATTGCCATAAACAGCGGACCTGGAGCTTTCGACGCGCGCATACTTGCGTGTCGGTCGATACGGAGCCGCTTCGACATCATGCGCAAAAGACGCTCGCTTAGCGGGAGTGAGCGATATCTGGAACTCGAAAAAGAGAACGGAACACCCGCACCTCCTTCGGGTCAACGCGTAGACTGTCTCCCTCTGAGTCACGGCTATGCTTCCGGTTGAGTGTCAGCGGCAACTGTAAACGCGCGTGCATTGATTTCTCAGACGCTCTCAACGCCGCAGCTTCCTCCGGTGCACGAAATAGCGAAGCTTGCATGACGTGCATTTTCTGGTAATCGACGCCGACGCGTTGAGGCCATAGTGCAGGGTCCATGGCGTCAGCGTCAGCGTACTGCATCTCGCCGTTCTCGTCCTCCACCAAAGCATTTCGCGGTCGAGGTCGCGTCACCAAGTCCTCTTCATGGAGATCCGACGAATAAGAGCCTTCCGAATCGTCTTCTCCCTCGCTGTCGTCGTCGTCATAGTCATCCTCTGGTGGTGATGGCGCCGCGGCGGGCATGGCCTGCGGATTTTTTTCTTCTTCCGAGAAATTGTCTTCATCACTGCCACTTTCACTGTCCTGGACGCGAAAGCGGGCCATCACAAGATATCAAGGTAAGGAGAAAGACAATTGTCGGGTGGTGGGCGTCGGTTGGCCGTTCAGAGAATGGGCAAGCATGGGCAAACACGCGATCGAATCCTTGGTTCACTCAGTACTCTATTTCCACACCATTTCAACTACCCTTCCACAGCTCAAATTCAAGTTCAAGCTCCAAGCTTCAAGGTTGTCAACTCCGAAAGCGATCCGTCACAATCTCGGCCGATGAAATAGAGGAAGTTGATGGGTTCGGGGGGCATATTTCTCTCTCGGTGCATTCAAATTGTTATTTTCGCAATTCTTGCATGATTACTTGGAATGGCTTGGACTTTTCTGTCGAATGCCGGGTGTCACTAGACATTCTTAAGACGGATTGGACTCTACCACGATGGGCTGACCGACTCGTGCATGACCGGGATGCCAGGCCAAGCTTATTGCGCACGCTATCTTTCTAACCTAAGAGACAATGGACGACATATGTCATCCAACCCTTACGCGCAGGCCCACAGTACGCTTGTCAGGGGCGGCAGCAACAACACAGCGTACCCGCTACACGCAGCCATCACCGTTTGCACTTCGCACTTTCCGTCTATGACGATGTTACTGCGAACCGTGCTGACCATGCCCATGTCACTTGACTTAGTTCAAGAGTGACGACCTAGTACATGACGAAAGATGATGAGGGCTTGCGCGCTGGTCAATGAGCACAAGATAGGCGTACTCCTGTGAGTACGTCAGCGGTGCTGGAACGAGTTCCGAAACAAAAGATGGTCCATGATGGTCCACAGGAGGCGGGGATCGTAGAAATGACCCAACAAGTAAGATACTACTACTAGTAGCAGGCGTGCAGTACAAGGATCGACTCAAACACATCACATTCAACTCAAACACATCACGCTCGGGTTGTTCCTCAACCTCACCGACGTCTGCGGGCCAGGGACGGTCTCGCGCTCGATTAATCTGCGTCTATTTATACGGCCTCCTCTAGAAATGGCATTCTTCACGCGACCACAATCGGCCAATGCCGCGGTCAAAATCGTCCGCCCTTCAGCTACCGAAGAGGGCGAGATAGTGCAGACCAAGGCAGCATCACCACGCAAAGGTATGCTGAAATCGTCATTATCGTTCATCTTGCTGAGATTACTTAGATTCAGTGCAGAGGCAATGCCGGAATATCATGATATACGGGTGGGTGGTCTCGACGCATGGGGATGATGGAACGAATGAACGTCTCTAGATCGTGTAAATTTGAGGACAAAGGATGTGTGTACTATCATCCGCCGGTGCGTTTCCTGACTTGCCTTGGATGCACTCTGATGCCTTGGTCCAGGGGCCGGACGCTGTTGCAATCGCGTGCGTCAAACTAGCCGCCTTCGTGCTTCCATATTCGATCTCATCCATCTATAGTCCGCGAGCAGAATCGCCGGCAAAGCAAATCATCACTACGTCTCTTTCTGCCCAGGCTGTCAACGCTCCCGTCTTTGTCCCCAAATTCCCTGGCCGAATTCAAACCGACACACCTCCACCTGCTAGCCCGTCCGTCCATCCAATCCGAGTCCATTCGTTGTAGATCCGAGCGATATTGACAGGCCGGTGGCATCGCCCGAGTCCGCTTCGGACGATCCAGGCGTGGTATACGAATACCCCGCACCCACTGCAGTTGGGGGCACCCAAATGCAGGATGTTCGTCCGAACGTCTATACTTCGATCTGGTTGACTTATTCGGACAGATCTCATCTAGCGAGTATTATCCGGATCCTGGTTACGACTCGTACGAATCTGTGGGCGACCATTCGTATTACGTGCAACCCCCTGTCTTTGTGCGACAACCAGTGAGGCGGACCTTGTGGCGAAGCAACGGATGCTCATACAAACCCGTGCAGTTAAATTACCACCTGTATTCAAGCGCAATCCCCCCTGGATTCTTAAGGACACCTTCCGACACTCATTTCGTTCCTTCTTCTACCGAGCTACGCACATTGCTCCAGCGACGCAGTGAAGATGTCCACATGGGCTTGCCTCCCGGTTCGTTCCATTGCCAGATCGTTTGTATGCGAAACATCATTCTACATTCAGGACTCAACTTACCGGACGAGATGCAAGGATACCATTCGCTCGTGCCACTCGAGAATCTAAACGGGGAACGGCGCAAGTTTGGAAACTGGAGCTCAGCCGTTTATCGAGCTGTAAACTCGGTTGACGGCTGCACCTATGCACTGCGCCGAATTGAGAGTGTGTCTGGCCTCTCCCATTCTGCTAAACGTGCTGCTAAACGTTCGGCTAGACTTTCGCCTTGGCAACCCAGCTGCCTTCAGTACCATCGAGACCTGGTCATCCATACGACATCCGGGAGTTGTGGTCATCCATGAAGCGTTCACAACACACGCTTTCGGTGACAGTTCGCTCGTGGTCTCCTATGCCTACCATCCCAAAGCACAGACCCTGTTTGACCGGCATCTTAAGCTGACCCCCCCGGCGTACCAACCCGGCACTCAATTTCAGCCGCCGCCAGTGCAATCGCAGGTCCCAGAACGAACTCTGTGGTCGTACATAGTCCAACTCGCCAGTGCGATCAAACGTGTGCATGACATGGGTCAGGCTCTCAGGATGATCGACGTCACCAAGGTTTTGGTCACAGGCAATAATCGGTTGGTCCATGACTTTCGTTGATCCCGAAGCTTTGTTAGTGATCCATCTCGTCAGGATCCGGGTCAGCTCTTGCGGGATCGTGGACGTACTGATGTACGACACACCGCAAGACATCCAGCTTCTCCAACAGGAGGATTTGACCATGTTTGGGCGCCTGGTCTTCGTTCTTTGTACTGGAAACGTGGTGGCTTCAAGTGGCAGCAATTTCCAGAAGAGCCTGGAAGTGATGGGCAGGATGTACAGTCCCGAAGTCAAGGCGGTGGCGCTCTTTCTCATCAACAAGAACAGCTCTCACAAGGTGCATAGCGACGTCAGATCGCTTTCTTGATCTAATTCCCGTGCAGAGCATTTCCCAGCTGCTGGAAATCATCAGTTCCAGAGTTGCGGCTGAATTGGGTGATGCTCTTTCCGCAACAGATGTTCTCGAGAACGAGCTCATGGGTGAACTGGAGAATGCTCGCCTCGTCCGTCTGCTGTGCAAATTTGGTTTCATCAATGAGCGGCCTGAATTTGCGTTGGATCCCAGATGGTCTGAAACAGGAGACCGGTACATCATCAAGCTCTTTCGGGACTTTGTTTTCCATCAAGTCGACGAAAACGGCAATCCGGCGGTCAATCTGGGGCATGTACTGACATGTCTCAACAAGCTCGATGCCGGCTCAGAGGAGAGAATCATGCTGATTGCTCGGGATGAGCAGAGTTGCTTGGTCGTCAGCTATAAGGAAATCCTCTCCTGTGTAGAGGCTGCTTTCAAGTGAACTGCTTTCTTGCATTGCAATGTTTCCAAACTGATCATTTCCAGGGATCTCGCGCGCGCGGGACATAGCATTAATGTTGGCGGAGGGTATCGATGAAGATGGGTGGATAAAATAGCAATCTAGAAAAAGACTCGAAAATCACAACAAACAAATGTCTGCGAGCACATGTCTCTCACAGAGCTCGTACCTGAAAACTCGAAACCTGTTGCCACCAGGTGGGTCGTGTCAGTACATTTTAATCTCCGCCTCCGCGTGTACACGCTACTATGACTATTATGCGTCTGTCGGATTAACAATGGTTGTTAATGGTCTGGATCATGCCGTTTTAGGACAGGAAATGGACTTCACTTCAAGTGCTGCCGCTCGTGGTGTCCCTGAGCGTCTAATACACGGTTCTCCCGATGCCAGCTTTCTGTCTTCCCTGATATTTCTGGGGGTGCCCGCCTCGATTGGTGCACAGCGAGGCCGTTAAGCGCCCAGAAGTGCGATTCCGGGGAGCACCATCGCAGTGCCACCTTGAGATTCTTTTATTTAAAGTGCTTGAGCAGCAGGTCATCTCGTCTTGTATCCCATCGTTATGCCAGCAGACAAACAGCGCAGCTCGATTCATGGCATGCAGCCGAGCGACAAATATTTCTTGAGTGGCGGCGATCTCCACATCATGGCGAGCCCTCTCGCACTGCTAGCCACACAATACCGCTGCTAACCTGTTCATAGGTCGGAAATGTGGAATTTCTTGTACACCGTCATTTTTTCGAGCGCGAGTCCGAGATGTTCAAGTCCGTTATCGCGTCCTCGCCGGCTCCGGGAGAGATTCGAAAGGGCTCTAGCCGGCTGAACCCCATCAAGCTCGAAGATGCGACGGTTGAAGAGTTCGAGACCTTCCTGTGGGTCTTCTATAATCCGTCAGTCTGTCCAACTCTTGCTCGCATACACTCTGAACCAGAGCCATACAGGCGGTATTCGATCTACGATGCAACCATCGAGGAGTGGAGCACGATCCTCCGACTCGGTCACGAGTGGGGCTTCGCTGAGGTGCAAAAGCTTGCTGTCCGGGAACTCGAGAAGCATCCACACTCTAAATCACTCACCTCCATCGACCGGATCGTTCTGTATCGCAGGCACGGCGTTCCAGAAGATGTGCTCGTCCCATACTATGCCGCCATCTGTGCTCGGGGGACTCCGCTCGAGTACGAGGAGTGCCAGAAATTGGGAATGAAGCCAGTTGTCGCGATTAACCAAGCATTGCATGCACTGGCATATAAATGCGACGAAAAAATGGCTCCACTGGTCTCAAAGATCGTGGCTCACTCTAATCAAACCTCGCGTACGTGCGATCCTGAACAGTATGGGACCTAGGTCTGATCTTTTGAGCAGTGCCTGTGTTAAGCCCTCGCCTGAAGGGAGTCAATATGAACGGATTCGGGAGGGGTAGTGCATAATCGAGCTGGCCGGCGGTGCCAAAGTAGATCTCGTTTGTACTCCGAGACATGATCGTTCAACATCCAAGCAGCATTCCTGGTCACTCTTCGCGTCCGAGGGTGAGGTAAGAATCCATTACGAGAACGTGAATATGCAGAAGAGTGTATGTACTTTAATCGGGAGAATTAGTAGAAACCCGTCATTTGCTGCAGTTGGTTAGTGTCCTGAACAACAGGCGAACAAGCGAAGGACTGACAGGCATCATGCCACCGTTCATCCCATTCATCGGAGGTGGGCCACCAAAACCAGCCGGGCCATTTGTTATCATAAGAGCAGGATTGATGATAGGTGCATCAGCCTCGGCCTGCTCCTTCTGCACCTCTTTTTTCGAGCGCTCTTTCAGTTCTTTCTCGAACTGAGCAAGCTGGATGAACACAACATCAGCTCTCAACTGGCACTAAGAACAGACGACATACCCTGTTCACCAGAGTGCGTTGGATCTGGATCTTGTAAGGCATATAGAAGTCGTTCAATCCATGCTGCCACGAGAGCTCCTCGACAATGTCAGATCTTAACAAATCAAAGCAAGTGAACAGCATGGCCGAGAAGCACTCCTTGTTGCCAATGTCCACAAAGTAAGACATGAGCTCCTCGGCGACTTCGGTTGATCCGGACACGGATGCAGTGATGATCGCATCTTTGTACAGTCGATCTTGCTTCGACAGTGCAATCGACTCGTCCCAGCGGGAGTTTTTCTAGTCATAAAATGAGTCCCTCAAGAAACTGGTCATGAGAGCAAGCCGACCTTGTACAAATGGGCCGAAAGTCGTCGGAACTCGAGCAGAGGAGAAGCTTGTAATCTTTGAGCCAGCGCAATCGTGTTGAAGCTGTCGAAGTTGTCGATCGAGTCTCGGAGAGTTTTGTAGTCTTCTTCTTCGATCAGCAGATCATTGTACGCATCGTTGACTTCTTCGATGTTGAGCTTGAAACAAAAAATTAGTGAAGTACAAGGAGAAAGCGCGACCTACTTCTTGAACGGCCACAAGATAGTTGCGAATCAAAGGAAGGTGATCTTGCTTTCGGAACATCCGCACCACGCGCGAATGATTGATACGTGGAATCAGGACAGTCAGAAGATCCGTCAGCAGTTTCGGCTGCTCCTCCAGGTAGAATGACAAGGCACGGTAATAGCTGTCCTGCTGTCAGATGAGACCGAGGATAGAACAGGAACTCATACATCTCGATGTTGGCAACACGAACGATCACATCCTTGAATTGATTGTGTTCCCAGGCGTCGGCAGCCCGTTCGATCATGGCCACAGTGGCATTGTCCTGCAAATGATGAGATATCTCTCCAACGGTCGTTTGCAGAAAACAACAGACTTACAAATTCATCGTACTTGATATAGAGGAAGACGAGTTCTCGCCACAGATGGGCCTTTTCGGCAGCCTTGAGCACTTTCGGAATGTTGATTCGCGAGACATAGAGCTTGAGATGCTCCATCACTGGGCACACTCGTCAGCAACGATCGAAAGGCGAAAGGGAACGACTTGCGTCTTGCAGGTTGATACTTGCTCAGCAGGATGGCCAGCTCGGTAAAGATCCCCATGTGCGCTCTTTCCAAGACCAAGCCAGCACTCAGCAGCACAATGACTTCTTCGAAATGACCCCTGCGTTCATAAAGCTGAACGAGACCGAGTAGTTCCTCGGCGTGCACGATGATGTTCAGACCACAGATCTCGGCGAGCTTGAAATCCGATTTCTCGATGCAAGCTGCGTGCACTTGCTTCCAAACTCTGTGTCATGTCAGAACAAAGAAAAGCGAGACTGCACATGACGCACTGAGTGTTTCCTGCTTTCCTGGCGCTGTCGACGGCCGACTGGTTCTCGCCCAGATAGATCAAAGTCGTGGCTAAACGAGCCCAGTTCGAGATGCTGGCGAACAACAACTTGGCGGCCTGGTAGAGTTCGTCGTTGAAACATTTCTCTCCAACCTCCAGGATATCCGCAACATTAGTCATACTCAAAAAGTCCTCCATATCGTGCAACCGGTCTGTCTTGGCATACGCATAAGCAAGCTCTGTGTCGATCTTGGGCTCGCGCAATGATTTGCGAGCCATCTGCAGAAAGCGGATCAAGTCTTCATGTTTGCCGGCATGAGTAGCAATTTCGATGACTTCCATGAAGTTCGCAGGATCCTCAGCTTTGATGTACGAGTCTACGCCAGATCAACAGATGCCCACATACAAGATACAGACAGAGAACCCACCGATGGAATCCTTGACACGCAGCCCATCCAACTGAGCCTTGGCAAGACGACTCCAAACTTCAGGCTTATTGACTTTGTTGGCGAAGTCTAGCCCGCGATCAATGGAGACGATGTGCTCCACAAGAACATTGATTGCGAGCGCGTGCTGTTCATACTTCTTGTAGATGGACAAAGCCTCCTCGTGCAGGCCATGCTCGATGGCGATCTTCGCGATCTCGTTGTAATCATAATTCTTGAGCTTATTGATGAAGTTAACCACTTTGCCTTTGTCGGAGCGAATCGCGGTCAAGAGGAGCAGGTTCTGAAGGTTCTTGTTGTCACTAAAAGGCGAGGGTTCGATGATGATCTTCTCCAAGAGCTCAATCAGCTCTATAGGCAAGTCGGCCGTGATGAACGCCTTGACGGTAACCGAAACGTCATCGGGATCAGTGCATTCAGGCAGAGCTGTGGCAGAGATCTAAATCCGGTCAGAGTCGGTCGAGGAAGAAAAAAAAGACAGTTACCTGGTCAATGAGCTGGCGACGGTACATGTTGTCGCCGACGAGAACTTGTGCCCAAAGCTCGGGCTGGCGTCGCTTGACCAAGTAACGGGACTGCTGCTTGAACATCGAGTTTTCATTGGTGATGGCAATGAGCTCCTCGTCGCAAAAGCCTTTGGCGTAAGCAATGTAGGCGAGGTAAGGGTCTCGCTTCTCGCAGAACTTTCCAACGACGAGAGGGTCATACAACTGTGTGTGTAAAAGTCAATGCCTATCTGTAAATTGCAAGGATATGAACAGACATTGTTCTCCTTCAAGAACGCCTCAGGATTGTTATTGCTGTCGATGTAGATCTTGGCGATGGCGTTATAAACGGCAACATCCTGGCTGCCAGCTTGGACACGGGCTTCAAGCCAGGGAAGGATCAGTTTGAGCCTGTTTCGTTGCTCGACTTCGTGGACCAATTCATCGATCGGGAAGTTGCCGCTGACCGACGCAAGCAAGCTCTTGATTGTCGCCTCATCACAGTCCACATCGAGCAGGCCTCCGACAACTTGAGGAGTGCGGATTGAGTTGACTCGTTGAACGTAGACTTCGATAAAATTGGTCAATCCGTTCTGGTACAGATAGAGAACCAGATCGTGAACGAAGTCGAATCGGTCGCAAACGATGATTAACGGAAGCTGGTCTGAAAGCTTTGCCTCCTTCAGGAAGTTTTTGACCTTCTCTGGATTATAGAAGTTGCTTTCTCTGCAGATCCGTTCCACTTCACGGATCTGGCCAGTGCGAGTGGCGGCCTGGATGTACTTGAAGTGCACCTCGGGATCTTCGCTGACATTGACGATGGAACCGAGATAGTAGTACAAGCCTGTAGAAAATTCGATACGAAAGTAGGAAAGGGCTAGAAGAAACGGACCTTCAAAGCTCTTGAAGCTCTCGAACATCTCGATCAATTTGACGGGCCCCAGAATGTCTGAGTACTTGGTTGCGATCTGAATGACAATCTGAAGGTTCTGTCGGATATTGATTCGCAGCATCTCTTGCAAACAGGCCATTGACTGATCGGTAGTCAGGTTGCTGAAGTAGTTCACGAGCCACTGCACGGAGAATGAACGTGAGATATGGAAGATTGCAGAGATCAACTACCGACCTCGGGTTGCAGAGCGGCAGTGTGAACGATAACTCGTTTAATATCTGCAAGATCCTGGTAATGTTCCAACGCCTGCAAGCGATAAGCACAAAGAGACAAGAATCACATCCTTGACTTGCCCTTTGCAGAAGACCAGCCTTCTCACACAGGTTTGCGATACGAGGACGATCGTAATGGGTGAACATCTCGTTGCCAAGGATCGCATCGGCAACCTGGGGCGCGTGAACCAGATTCATCTCGAGGAGGCGAGTTTGGAGGTGCCCCTGCTCGGGCTTGTTCTCCTTCAAAGCATCGAGAAGGAACGACGTCGCCGGCTGAATCATATTCTGAGACATGAAGACATCTACAACCTGTGGCCACTGAGTATCTGGAGGAGAGAACCAAAATAGGTACGCACCCGCTCAACGTCGACGAGGGGTCCTGATTCTTCATTCACCAGCTGGGCTGCAAATTCGGCTCCCTTCTCCGGATTCGTGCGCATGATGTGTTGCAAAAGAGAGAAGTAGTCAGGGCTAAAGCCCACTTTCTTAGAATACAGCACGATCTTGTCGGTCTGTCCTGTTTCAGCAAAGCAAGCAACGACCTTCGTGGGGACGTTGGCTCTGAGATAGACACTCAGAGCCAAAGTCATGTCGTGCAAACGAACGATATCTCCTAGTTCTTCGCTGCAGGTAAGCTAACCATGTGGTAAGTGAGGATTCAGTGAGCATCGTGAATCCCACACCTTGTTCTCCTTAAGCCACTTTTCCAGGAGCTGTTTCCGGCCTTGCTGCAGCACAGGGCGGGCCAGCTCCAACGACTCCAGATGGTTCAGCTCTCCCTTTTCCAGCAGGATGCCGAAATACTGCAAAATGGGTGATAGACCGCCGGGAGGAGCCGGGGCAGTTTTGAACGCCTCGATGACTTGGACCGTGCGTAGTATACCCTACAGCAAGAGTTAATCAAGTTGCGTCTGAATGTTAAAAACGCACCCTGGGAGAATTGGCTGCGATCTTTGCCGCCTCACCGTACTGCCCACTTTGGAATAATTGGTTGTACTGTTGGACATACAGGTCGTCGGCTCCAGGAAGATTTGCGCGACTGGACAACTTGAATGCAAGTTCCGTGTTGTTGAGGACACGAAGAATATAAGGGATGATGGTTTGCTCGTCGATATTGACGCTCAAGACTTGACCCTTCTTGTTGACACCGATGATCCCATTCGTGGCTTCGTGCTCGGCGGTCACAAACATCGTCTCGCCTGAGATACGGTTCATGTAGACGCAGGCACCCGATTCCAGATCGTAAAGGTGAATGAAACCGAATTTAGTGACAAGATAGATGATGCCATGTTTCTTCGAGACTTGCATTGCGACCGGGAAGTCGTTCGTGGCCTCGGGTGGGAAGTATACGTCGACGGCTTTCTTCACGAAGGGCGGGTCGGGAGCAGTGTGGTCGATCTCAACAACATGCAGCTGAATGCCGTAGGTCACAAGTTGAATCTTGAATATGATTCAGTCACGCACTTTGGCACCCGTGGCCGTCCGAACAGAGAACGTGAAGAGCTTCGTCGGATTCTGGTGGCCATCCAACTTCAACTCAGCAAATGCCGCCGCGTGCCCCTCTATCGGCTGGCTTACGCCCCGCTCCCGACTGTAGAGCTGCATGGCTCCCTTGACCTTAAACGCAGAGGGGTTTGTCGTGTTTCCAGAAATACCAATGAGGACCAGCCACTTCTCGTCAGATGTGACGCGATAATTGATGATCTGAGCGCCGCCGAGTGTAGGATGGCGGTCAAAGATTTTCTGGGGGGGAGATGTGGGGTCGGCGATGGTCCAGTGAAATACCGAGGATTCGGTGACCATGCCGATGGTTGTATCGGAAACCCACTTCCAGAAGACGATATCAGTGTCATTCACATGAGACTTGACTTTCTGCTTCGTGTCAATATTGAAGATTTGCAGGGTCCGTCCGGCTGCGGAACACAGCAGTTAGCGATAGCGAGCGGCAGCCGGTGAAGACTCACCTTTCAGTGCAAGTATCTTCTGGTGGGGATGCATGATGGCGGAGTCGGCGGATATGGGCCGCCGTAGCACACTATTCGCGTCGGCCAAGTCAATGATGACGACTTGGTTCTGCTCATTGACCTTCTCTCGAACACAAATGAAGTGGTCGGATTCGAGGGTTAGCGTCTACTCACGGCTTTCGTGAGTGAAAGACGCGTGTGAGACCGAACGAACATACCTGGAATGCTATAGACGCTGGTTGCACTCCAACACTGGAAAGTTGGAGGTGCTCGCAGAAAGCGATAGGTTTGGTTTCCATTGCTGAACACGGAGTAAGAGTCTAGCCAGTATACGAGGAGGGTAACGAAAACCTGGAAAGAGACTCGGCGTTCGTCGAAGAAAGATGTATGGCCCGAAAGATGCGTTGTATTGTTTGGCTCGGTTGATGAGGTGGCTCTGCTGCGCTGGGCGCGCGTCTGAAGAGTCATTCCTCTATCTCAAACTGAGTCCGGTCCACACCATGGACGGTAATCAGAAAGTCGGTCATGAATTGAATCCGGGATCAATGCACCTCGTCTCGTACATTCGATGGGACAATCGTAGAACGAACGACACTTGTAATGATTTATCTATTAGTTACTCATCCTAGCCATGTCCCGGTTTCTATTCTTCCGCGAGCGCGAGTGCTTGTTCCAAATCTTCATCATCCGCAAGCACTGTGGGCGGAGGATCAACACCGTACACGATACGTTGAATGACGATGGCTGGATGTGAAATCAGTCGCTATTCGATTCCCCAACACACAATCCTCACCGAAGTCCACAGACAACTGGAACACAGCACAGATTGTAAATTGTAATGGGGTCGCTTTCATGAAAAAGTACGCAGTTCTGATGAGATCAGAGTCTCCGGGACAGAAAGTCCCGTTGCTGGAACGCACTTGAACAGATCTCCACCGGCCCATCCGACAAGAGTGGACATTCTGAAGCCATAGAGAGAGCGTTGCTTGTAGTTGCTTTTGGAGACTTAGCATCGATAGTCGACTATGCATCGGAATCCGAACTACCTAATCAATTGAGGAATAGGTAACGTGCTTTCGAGACCGAGAGCGAGAAAGCCCAGGAGAGAGACATAGAGTTCAAACCGACCAAATACCAGAAAAAGTATAGCTTGTAGGATGCTGTATCGTCAGAGATCAGCCGAGGTCCAGGCAAGGTGGAATTCAGCAGCTGACATCAGGCCGGCCAGAAACTCAAGGTGCTGTATGTAGGTCGGCCACTGCCAGAAAGAAAGTGGTCTTTTCGATCCTCCAAGAACCTCTGCGCTGGTTTTGGGGCGATAGATGATGCAGATGTAGAGCAGCGCAAGCTGAGAAATTAGATGAGGGTCGAGGTTAAATCGACGCAGCTGACCTGGGAAAAGATAAGTAGAAACGACTGCACCAGCAAAGCGATTTCAAAATGATTCCTGAGGCGTCAAATTGGAGAGTGAGATGCTGACAGCTCCTCAGGACGAACCCCAGCCAGAAGAAACATCTTGTTATGTTTGCGATCAGTCTTGACAGTGTTTCGATTAACAAGTTTGTCTATCGGCGATTGAGATGGAGACGAACAGAATAGCGCAGACATCTCGAGAGAAACCAGTCGAGTCCCTGTGTGGCGTGAGGTATCAGTTCGCGTCCACTGAATGCATCGCGCGCAAAAAGGAACATGCTTCTTGCGAACAATAGAGTATGCTTGGTCCACATATGTCTAGGGAACCCCTTCAATTTTTGAGCAAAGTATACTGGGAATTCATACCAGTGGGGGTCCGACAGCCATTCCAATCGACGCAATAGTTGTCAACCAGTTCATGACGGTCTCAACAGTAGTAGGCAGTGATGATCGTGACAAATCCACATCACAGTAAGCAACTCTGCTCACGTTTTATGGCCACCCGACCGATTTCCGAAGACGATGCTGAAATGAAGAAGGCGCTGGCTACGGGAGGAGTCAAGGAAGCAAAAGGGTCCCCCAGTGAGTCTGAAGATATTCATCTCGCTCCTATTCACAGGGTGCTTGCAGTACCACCTATCCTCTGCTACTGCGTAGCCTCGATTATGATGACCTTGGTCAACAAGGTACGACCACTGGACTCCAGTTTTATGTTCTTTGTCGACGCTATCCTCAGTTCGTCGTTTCCGGTGCCCAGTTTTCGGTATGTTTTAAATCGCCTTTGGGCGTCGATTCCCTTCATGCTTCGGATTGATTTGTGTGCTCAACCAGAGATCTCCGACAGATGAACTTCCTTCTTCTATGCATACAATCGATTGTCTGCGTAAGCTGCGTCATGGTCCTCAAGAAGATGGGGATCATCTCGTTTCGCACATTCGATATGCAAGACGCCAAGGCATGGCTCCCAGTCAGCTCGCTGCTTGTTGCTGTGATATACACGGGCTCCAAAAGTTTGGTGAGTTCTCTGCGTGCATACAATTCTGGCAATTTCTGACTAGCCACTGTCCCAGCAATATTTGTCGATTCCCGTCTACACAATCTTCAAGAATTTGACGATCATTCTCATTGTGTGTTCGCCTACCGGTACAGCTGCAGCCACCCCTGCTAATTCGCAGAACAGGCCTACGGCGAAGTAATCTGGTTCGGCGGTCGTGTGACCCGACTCACATTCATATCATTCATTTTCATGGTTTTGTCTTCTGTGATTGCGACCTGGGCAGATATGGCCGACTCGCTCGATGAAACTGTGACCATCCCCACTGCCGCATCTCTTTCTGCGGTCAAGCAGGTTGTGAGCAGCCTCAACATAGGCTATTTTTGGATGCTCTCCAACTGTTTGGTGAGCGCAGGATATGTAGGTGTAGACTATGCACACCAGGCATGTCACGTTAAATGTTGTAGCACAGGTTCTCGCCATGCGGGATCGGATTAAAGCCACAGGGTTTTCCGATTGGGATTCCATGCGATATAACAATCTACTGTTTGTGCTGTCTCTGCAATGCTTCCGTATGTCTGACATGAACGAATGTTCTCAGCTCCATTCCAGTCCTTGCGGTAGCGTCTTTCCTTGTCGAAGACTGGGGCTCTCAAAATCTAGCTCGCAATTTGTGAGTGCCTGGTATCGACTCTGTATGTATCAACGGTGACCGGATTTGGGCAGCCCTGTGGAAACGCGTCAGGTTCTTCTCGGCGCGATCGTTTTTTCCGGTGCTGCTGCGGTCGGCATCTCCTTCACGACTGCATGGTGCGTTAGAACGACCAGCAGTACTACTTACAGGTGTGTAAGTTGTACTCCAACGTATTGCTCTCAAACTTTGCTTCCAGCATGGTCGGGGCATTGAATAAGTTACCCGTTGCAGCGTCAGGCTTGATTTTCTTTGGAGATCCAGTAACATTTGGGTCAGTGTCTGCGATTGCTGTCGGCTCCCTGGCAGGAATGTTGTATGCAGTCGCAAAAAACAACCAGAAGGGCGCGCAAACAAGAGCGCAGACCGAGACAATCATACCATTGGTGGCAAAAAAGTAGAGAACTGTAGAAAAGCGGTATAATGATAATCACGAGCCGCCAAAGACACGACCCACGCCTTTCTGCACAGCGCCACTCAGTAATTGGCCTCCCAAGCCGCCCAATCCCAGATTCCATCCAGCCCCAACCACTTCGTTAGCCCATCGTTGTTTAGCATCCCGATCGCTAGAAGATGCCATCGGAAACAGATCAGAAACAGAGCAAGGGATACTGACGCATAAGTGAATCCGATCGCATTTGTGACGTTAAACACGAGCGCGAGCAACACGATCGGAACAAAGCTGGCTTCACATCAGCAAACGGGAAAGAAATAGGGAAGGCTAGCACGGACTTGAGGTTGAATCTCAGCAAAGAAACAATCAGCAACGCAACCCAGAGAACAGGGAACACGTAGATGGCAATCTCAACGGGCATGAGCAATATAGTACAACTAACGTGACGCAAAGGCTACCCAAAACATTCTGCTGAGGCACATTAGTGATGTTTGGCACTAAAGAGGCGAAGTCCTGACCGAGAGTCTACAGCATTCGCAGGTCGTGAAGGCTATAGCTGTCGGAAAACGAAGACATAACTAGCGGAGATGACATACGTCGCGACTTTCGAAAACCCAATAGCTTGACCCGTCCTCGTCAACCTAGATCATGTTTGAGATACGCGTCGATTGAAACATGGGTACTCACCTGGTTCCAGAATCGCAGACCGACCAGCGTTCTGCCAGCGATGTTCTGACTCAGTAAGTGAGATGAAAGTATGCGGTCGGATGAGAAGTGAACTAACTCGACAGTTCCAAAAATCCATGGAAAGCAGAACCACAACAGCAACTGTCGAAAGCACGTAGTTGCCTTGGAACTAATTTTAGACAAACGGAAGGTCAAAAAGAGGACAAGATACTCGTTACAAAGCCAGAGAGAAGATAGACAGTGATGGCGGCCAGGCGGAAGAGGAAGAGGAAGAACAGAGCAAGAGGGTGTGACGACTGATCCGACGAGGCTTAGTTCAGGATGCTATTGGGGGGGGGGGTTTACGCACCTGGCGAAATATCCCAGCAAGACCTAAAGAGATAGAAAGTGAGTCTGAAACTCAGACAAGTACTGACACCAGATTTCACCGGCTTCCGCATCATTCTGTGTTGTCGCCATTTGCTCCGCTCGAGTGGTAGGTGTGAGGACAACCGGAGAAGCTCGCGTGCCACTGTTCGGCGGCGGTTTATACGACAAGTCTCCAGCGACCTCGTCGGATTCGATTTGACCATCAAGTAGTGGCGTGTGGACAGCGTTCATCTCAGCGATGAAGTTGAAGACGAGTTCAATTGATATTAGTAGTACGTGACGTCTGTGACCGCATCGCGCTCATGTGGTTTCTAAAATTTGTTACGTTCCTCTCGTTTGTCATTTGTGTGCTCCTCTCGCACGTTGTTATTCACACGTTCGCCCTCGTATGATCGAGGGTCTTGCCCGGCTAACTCATCACCTACCCTCACGGCGCTAATGTCTCATGACGAGAGCGCACCTCTTCTAGCAAATGACACACCACACCCGACATTCCCCACCATTTCTGAAGCGCTGATGCGCCTGGACAATAACATCGGCTGGGCCAATGTCAACGAAGTCTGTCCTGCGGATACCGACCGGAGCAGGGAGACCGCTTTCCGAATGGTCGTTCTTCTCGCATTACGGACCCACAAGCTTCGCCAGCAACCAGACACGGACATGTGGAATCGGCATCAACACGACATATCGACGACAGATATTGTTAATTCACTGGATGGACTGGCTCTACAGACATGGAGCACCTTTTTAGAAGATTACAGAAGCGCAGCCGAAATAGAACAGGTGCTCTGGAGTCCGTTCGTTGTGGATGATTTGACGCCACAAAGTTTACGAGGTACATCCATCAGATCTTTCTCTCCCTACTCAATCACGCTTGAACCCCCTATCTAGTGGTTGATCTCTTATGCACTACCGAACCTGAGTGTAGTCCTCTGGTTTGTCACGACCTTGTTGTCCTCAGCATCATCCACACTTGGAAACATGGTTTTTCGTCCGGCAGGACTGAGATCGGCGCTCGATATGAGGCCATGAGCACCCCACGGTCAGACTGGCCTGATTTCTCCATCGATGTTGGCTAAGAAGATTGTCTTAGCGCCCTTCATCTGATAGACCTCATCACGCATCTGGCATATTTCGGGCTGCTCGTCAGTTATGTGATGCGCCCACCCCCGGAACCGCTCACCAACGAAACTTCCCGCCCCAATTACATTGGCGCCAGAGAAATCCTTCTCATTTTGTTTTCGGGTTCTATCCTTACCAGAACTTGGAACGCCTTCAAGTTGCCCTTCGCTGTGACGCTCGCCATGTTCCTAATTTCCTTGCCCGCGGTGCCATTCGCCGGCAGTGTTGCCTTCAACGTCCTCCTCCTCTGCTTTGCTTTTCACGCTTTGCAGTTCCATTTTCCCCACCCGCCTTCACCACTGTTCCTGTACAAGGTGCACCGCAGCCTTCCTTTTGCCTGGTTTCTGACGCATGGGGTCTACAACATTGTCCTCCCAATAATCTTGTTCTTCCTACCCATCTTCGTCCTAGCCATGATTTGGCTGTCCATGGCGCTCTCGGAGACCTTCTTCTCGTCTAGCCTCCTTCCGACTCCGATCCAAACACGGACAACCGTTCTATACATGTTCTTTATTCTCATTGCCGCGATCTCGTGCTCCCTCTTCATATTTATCGTCCAGGGACGAGGACTGGATCTGCATAGTTCCGGCTGGGATTCATATTCCCCTTCAATCGGCCGTAGCGCCCGCGCATTGTTGGTGCGGGCTGTGCTGTCCTATTCAGCACCGCATACGTTTCCAGCACCATTCAGTTTGTTCCAAACGATTGCCATTACTGTTCCCACATTCATTTTGGTGGATTGCTTACAGCTGGATATCTCCTTCGCTCGTATCGAAGGACTATTGTGGAGATTCCTGGTGGGTCCTGTGGGCATGTGCAGCGGATTGTTGCTACGTCTGTTTCCATGACGGAGAAATTCCAGCTTAAATTCCAGCGAATTCGGTAATGGCAGTAGTTTTCTAAAGTACATGTCAAGTCGATTTCATTTTCAATCATAGACTGTCTACTGTGCTTCCATCTCTTCTTGTGTTGGTCCGGAGTCGTGCCCTCGGTCTTTGCGAACTGCTTGTACAACATCGTCCACTCGTAGTAACATACGGGCAGCCTACAAGTCAGCATTGAGCCTGATGCGAGCACTGAGAAAACGGATATGACCTCGACAGCGGTTTTGAAGGTTTGGATCTTGACACTGGCAGACTCGTACAAACCATGGGCTTTCATGTCCACGATTTCACCGGTATTTCCATCGATACCCCATGAACACTCTCCATTCGCGTGCTTCGCCTGCAAATGCAATCAGAATCAACTTACATTCAGCACATACCAAATCTCACCCTCAGTTCGGTCAGAATCCGTATGACATTGCCGCCACTGTTTTGTGCCAGAGTACGCGGGATGACCTCCATCGCATCAGCCACGGCACGATATGGCCAACCTTCGACGCCAACAACACTTCTCGCTTTCGCGTGTAGACCGACGCTGATGGCCATCTCGGTCGCTCCCCCTCCTGGCGCCAACATTGGGTGAAACACGACATTGCGTGCCACGTTCATAGCATCTGCAAGATTCCGGTCAATCTCATTCAAGATATCCTTGGATGGTCCACGCAGAAGAATCGTGCATGCTTTCGGAGTCTTGCATTCCGTTAAGAAAGAAAAGTATCTTCACAAACGTGAGACGATACGCAACAAGCGCACTTGAATCACTCACTCGTCCCCGATTTTTTCGATGTTGAATAATCCACATTTGGTACCGACATCAGCTTCGCGCAGGTCTTCGACGCGGTTAACGATGGTTGCGCCCACAGCCAGAGCAATACGGTTATTGTCCGACTTCCGAACTCGGCGCAAGGCAGATACATTGTTTTTGACGAGCAGGTGTTGTGCAGTATCTGAAAATGTCAGCTGATAATCGCCGTGAACTGGAGTTCCTCACCAGAAACACCCTTCTCCGTGAGGATCAGATCAGGCTTAAACTCCAGTATCCTCATCACCAGCGTCTTGACCTGTTCCTCTTCAATCTCTTGAGCTCGAGCCCAATCCCCCTCTCTGGAAAACTCCATGTTGGTCTGACTTTCCCCCTTCTTATATTCCAGAGGGCAGTCCAGCAAGATAATGCGAGGATTGGCGATCCGCCGACGCATCTGCGGATGTGTGATATCCTTGTTCAACATCACACCATTCAGAACACAGCTTTGTTCAATCTCGCCACCTGGAACTTTCTCCACTCGCGCATAGCGCTTGATGTCGACAGTCTTCATGCCATTATCATCCTGGGCAACAGTGCGCACAGCTTCAAGAGCCAGCTTGCACATAAGATCGGACCACCGCATGACGAATTTGGTGCCGATGGAGGTTTTGATCAGAGCAAGCATCTCCTGGTCATTCGTTGTGTCGATGGGCACAGAGATCCGCTTCACGATCTCGAGCGCATCTTTCAATGCCTTGTTGTAAGCTGATATTATGACGACCGGGTGAATGTCTCGCTCAAGCTGGGAGAGGGATTGCGCCAAAATCTCGCCGGCGAGAATGATCACGCTGGTCGTTCCGTCTCCGCACTCCTCATCTTGCGTTCGACTGAGTTCGATCATATTCTTCGCGGCAGGATGTGCAACGTCGATTTCACGGAGGATAGCATTACCGTCGTTGGTAAGTCTGAGAAACAAATCAACTCATGAGAGAAAGCAGATCTAGTCACCGCACAGTATGCCCCCCATCGGGTCTAATATCATCTTGAGCATAGCCTTTGGTCCCAAGCAGGTCCGGATGACATCTGCAACTGTCTTTACCGACCATGAGCCAGACGCAGAATGTCGCTGTGTAGATGCGAACCTTCGCGGCCGTGATGTTCGATATTTGAGCTTTTCTTCCCGATTGCCGGGCTGGAGCTGTGTCTGAGCGTGAAATTTATGAGCATATAATGGACGAAATCCGAGAGTAGGACGTACTCATAACGAATACAGGACTTTGAGACATTTTGGAAGAGGGAGAACTAGGTCGCGAAAAGACGTGTAATTTCAAATCTGATGGGATCACCCCTGCCAAACAGAATCCCCCCTGAGCCCCCATCCCGTGCCCTGCCTTCGGCAACACCCCCGACAGAGTTCATCTCAAGTACATAGTATTGTACAGGTGAACAGTTTTTCCGCGTCTTTTGTATTATTAATGACTGCAGTGTTTATTCTCACTCAAATTATCATTAGAATGGGTCCAAAGACATGACCCTCAAACACCATTTATGATACAATGAATGATATGAACACACATACTAAGGTATCATTGCCTATTGGTAAAGGCTGTGGACTGTTGTCAAGTGTGCTTTTGTGGTCATTGGTTCAACATGGTTTTGTGTTTACTGTCAAGGTCCTTTTGCTTGGGATTTGCACAGCGGATTCACGTGATTCCACTTAGATTTTGGAAACAGAGCCAAGCATGGACTTGACTCCTTTGCCACCTCTGACTTGTGTCCTGTATATGCAAGAAAGTTCTTGCTCCAGATCATAAATACAAAATATGTGATTATTGCTGGTCACAAAATTCGGCCAATCAAAGGAGCATTGAGCACAGGCAAAGGAAGTGAAAACACAACAGCAGTGAAACAGACACATCAAAACATGCTTGGATTGGTGGGAACACCAATCAAAATTCAAAGTTGTTGATCAAATATCATCTGCCAGATGGATGTTGTGATACAATCTTATGACTCCATCACGTGTCATCTAGAGTCATGCCAACTCATATCAATAGACACAAACAGCCCCCTGTATTGTATATAAGGAGGGCTCTATTACCCTGTAATACAAGTCTCTTGACTACTCTCATATAGTGCCCACACTAAGCTCTCACTCACACAGGTGAGCTGCTAGATGCTCTCCCCAGTGCTCAACAGGTTATGGGCCCTGAGAGCTATGTCTGCGCCTCAGTGGCTGCGACATTCATTGTATGCGCCGTCACTTGTTGATCAAATATCATCCAAGATGGATGTCGTGATACACATCTATGACTCCATCACGTGTCATCTAGAGTCATATCGACTCGTCCCAAATAGACACAAACAGCCCCCTGTATCATATATAAGGAGGGCTCTATTACCCTTTAATATAAGTCTCTTGACTACTCCCGCATAGTGCCCACACTAAGCTCTCACTCACACAGGTGAGCTGCTAGACGCTCTCCCCAGTGCTCAACAGGTTATGAGCCCCGAGAGCTATGTCTGCGCCTCAGTGGCCGCGACATTCATTGTATGCGCCGTCACTGGCTGCAACAATGAGCAGCGTCTTTAGCCTATCTGTATTCACTTCAGCTGCTGCATAGCGCTGGTGAAACCATGCCGGATCGCGATTACATTGCTTGATCCAGATGCATCAATCTCTGAAGGAGATTATGATCTATGAGGATCTGATCATCTTTATCTTTGATTTTATCTATCAGATTAGATTGATGCTGATCACTCACACAGATCTAACATGTTGTCCAACTCCAACAACATCTTCAATGCTGTCTCCAGCTTTGATGGAAAGCACTGGCTTGTCTGGTCCGGAACTATGGAGTCCTATCTGGAGCATCAGGGGATCTCATATGTGCTGACTGAAACCGTGCCAACCGAAGTCAAAGCATCTGATGGCTCTGTGTCCAACAAATCGGAAATCAAGCAGTGGAAGCATGACGACCTCAGGGCCAAAGGCAGCATTAAGTTGCACCTGACTGAAGGTGTCATTGCTAACATTCCTGCCACCAAAATAGTGTCCGCTGCCAAGATCTGGGAGCATCTGAAGACCCAATATGGTGGTGCTCAGTGTGCCAACCTGTACGCGTACTTCCAAGCCGCGTTGAACTCCAAGTACAACGTGGGGTTGCACCCGGATCCACAGCTGCTGGTGATCACTACGGCGTTCACTCACCTGGAGAATGAGTCTTTGATCATTCCTGAGTTTCTCAGGGCGATGATCATTCTCAACATAGCCTGGATTCCCTCTGTCACAGAGACTGTTCTACAGACTTACGACAAGGACGAGATTAAGGTCTTGGTGGTTCGCGACGCTCTCTTGACGCATTTTGCTCAGAAGCAGTCTCAAAGCCAGAATCATGTGGCCAAGTTCAATACCAAGCGCAAGTGCGATGACCCTTCGTTCACCAATCAGCAACAGAGCTCTGGCTCTGCACCCGATAAGGGTGATAAGGCTGATGGAAAGAAGAAGAACCGTCGAGGCAAGCGCAGTGGGAAGAACAAGGACAACAAGGGCAAGGGCAAGGCTGATCACAGTCATGTCCATGGAGTCTCTGAGATCACTGGCTCCCTCACTATCGGTTCGATCGCCTTGCTCACTCCGTCTATTCCTGCACCGACAATCTCGCATGTCATGCACATCTCTCGCGATGGACCCAAAATCCACGCGGTTCAAGAGAAGTCTCCCGTTAACAACAATGGGATTATTGACACCGAGTTCCAGAAGCCTACTCGTAAGGTCTTCGAGCTGGCCAAGAAAATGGACGTGACGGTGACCGCAGAACGCTTCTGGACTCTTGACAAGATCATCAATGAGAAAGGAATGCTCCGCGAGGACGCAATCATGCGTTCTCCATCTCCGGTTGCTTCCGGCTCGAATCACACCCTGGATGGTGGTCCTCCTGCCAAACGCAGTTGTATCAAGGAGATCCCCGACGTTGAGATGGCCACCGGCCAACAGAATGATCTTGATCTTCTGTTTGGAGATAGTGAGTTTGCCCAGGCTGAACCAGTCAATTGGGATGAGGTTGTTGACTTCAACACCCTTCTGGAGGAGATGGACACTCCTTCCGCCGAAAGGCAAGTACCCTGCCTTCTTGGGCATATGCACAATTCTGATTGTTGCTCACAGCCAGAGCGCGTAATCACCGCCGCCCCGGGTTCTGTACTTAATTTGTTGATGATTTGATCGCATGATTTTTGTACCAATCTATTCTGTGTGCACTCCGATTTTGCTGCCTGCTCTAAGTGTAAGGGGAAACATCATCACCATCATGAATTAGGGCCTCTATGGCTTCTTGATTCTGGTGCATCTCTCCATGTGACATCGGAGATTAGTGATCTGGTTGGATATGAGAAGCTCTCAGATCCTATTGTTGCTCAGACCGCTGATAAGAACACACGTGTTGCCCTTATTGGTCAAGGAACAGCCTTCATCGATCATTACGTCACAAGGCATGGAGAAAAGACTATGGTGACTTCTCAGATATATCCAGTGTACCTAGTGCCAGGATTACATGGTCGTCTCATGTCTTTGGGCTCCTTACTCAAAGGAGGATCTCGCGTTTGTGGAGACGAATCGCGGATCAGCTTACATCGAGGGAAGTCCCCACTCTCGATCATGGAGTTTAGAACTCTAGGGAAGGACATTGCCTTGTACTTCCTGATGTCAAAGCCAAGCACGGCTGAGACGGTGCGATCCATGTCCACTGTTTACAAGGTGGATTATGAGATCATGCACCGGCGATTTGCACATCCGTCGAAAGACGTTTTACGTCAGGCAAAAAAGAATACCAAGGGCTTTCCAGAAGACCTAGTATTTCCCAAGGAAACCCAACCATGTAAAGGATGCGCGCAAGGGAAAATGCACCAACATGCCTTCCCGCCTTCCGAGAAACAAGCGGAGAATCCGTTTGATTTGATCCACTCGGATCTCAAACAATTTCCCATGGTGTCTTATAACAAGTACCGTTACTTCATGAGCTTCTTCGACGAAGCACTCTCCTATGGCTGGACAGTATGCCTTGCGCAGAAATCCGATGCCAAGCAGGCTATGCGCAATTTCATTGCAATGGTCAAAAACCAGTTCAATGTCACCATCAAAAAGTGGCATATTGACAATGGGGGAGAATTCATGGGGATGGGAATGGAAGAATTTCTCGCGGAACAAGGAATTCTAGTGGAGAAGGGTGCTCCAT
Organism: Mycena citricolor; assembly: GCA_963692855.1. Taxonomy (NCBI): domain Eukaryota; kingdom Fungi; phylum Basidiomycota; class Agaricomycetes; order Agaricales; family Mycenaceae; genus Mycena; species Mycena citricolor. The sequence goes on along the minus strand of CAVNYO010000119.1, from coordinate 92,188 downwards.
ATGCTCATCAGCAGAATGGGTATGCCAAGCGCTTCAATCGTACAATCATGGATAAGGCAGAAGCTATGCGCTTCACTGCCTGTCTTCCTAATTCTTATTGGGAATTCGCAATTAAACATACAACACAAATCTACAATTTGACACCTATCAGGCATCTAAAATGGAAAACTCCATTTGAAGCCCTTCACAAGGAAAAACCGGATGTTTCTGAACTCCGAGTCTTTGGTAGTGCTGCATATGTCTTTATCCCTGATGAGAAGCGCGCCAACAAGTTATCGCCCAAATCGGAGCTGATGACTGTGACAATCAACCCAAAAACAAAGTTGAAAAGAGAAGTGAATTTGAAGACTGGAGAATACAACCAAGTAGCTACAGTATTTATACCCAAATCCAGTCTGAGTCATATCTACAACTAATGAGTCATAGGGCTATGTACCACATGGAACGCTGGTCATGGGTTGTAGTAGAACCTTCCGGAGCATATGTTGCGCAGCCTTGAATCGATAAAGATGACCCCTGTTCCCCTAGCCCGGAGCGTCTGATGCCGTGATCTGTGATAAGATAAGTCGTGCCAAGATAAGATAAGATCGTCAGTGATAAGATGAAAAAGTGGCCGAACTATGACATTACCCCCTCTCTAGGGTTGATGTCCTCATTGACTAGGCCAATGGGCGTGAAGACGTTCTCGTAGGGGTCGAAGAGTTGTTGCTGGGGGTATGGAAGGCGCTCGTCTTTGGGTTTGTAGCGATGGATGAGATAATCCCAATGTCCGGCTTCGAGCATTGGCAGGAGGCGAATGCGTGTGTCTGGGTTGGATTGTTTCCTCTGCCAATCTCTCAGGACCTTCTTCGCGTGGGTAAGGTGACGTGATGGTTCCCAAGTATTTTCGCTATGCGGCCATCCCTTCCATTTGACCAAGTACTGTTTTCCTCAGCCGACGTTTCGCTCTTTCACGATTTCTTCGATTTCCCACTCCTCTGCTCCTCCGATCATCTTGGCTACGGGTCTCTTCTCTTGGCGATGGGGGGGTGGTTCATGATAAGGTGTCAACAGTGACTTGTTGAACACCGGGTGTCTTCGGTCCATATCCGGCAAATCCAGCTTCCATGCAGCCACTCCAACCTTCTCCAGTATCTCGTATGGCCCCAATCTCTTGTCGCTCATCTTCTTCGAAGGCCTGTCCGTCTCGATATTGTCCCCTTCTATGTACACCTTCATCCCAACCTTCAATTCCGGAACTTCTTTTCTTTGTTTATCGTAGTATTTTTTCATTTTTTCATTTGCTTTTTCTAGTGCTGCTTTTGCTTCGTCTTGTATTTCTTTGATTCTTTTTACAAATTCCTCCGCCGACTCGTTCCTCAACTCCATCCGTTGCTCCACTCCCTTCCATGGGTGATATCCATGATTCACATAGAATGGCAATATTTTGGTAGATGTGTTCATTTTATCATTATATGCAAATTCTGCCATCCCTAGCCACTCCGACCAGTCCATCTGATGGTAGTTGACGTAGATGCGGAGATAATGCTCAATCTCCTGATTCATGCGTTCTGTCTGCCCATCCGTGATTGGGTGATATGCGGTCCCCGGATTCATTTCCATGCCCAACATCCGATTCGTCTCCCTCATGAAGCCCTTGATATAACGCGAATCCCTGTCGGTGATGATCTTGCGAGGGATCCCGTGGTAGCGGAAGACTCGGTCTCTGGTTAATCGTGCCACTCCTTTGCTGCTGATGTCAGTACTAATTGGTTTGACATGGATCATTTTGGTGAAGGTGTCACACCACACATGAATTGCGTCATACCTGTTACTGACCGGCAAGGGTCCAATCTGATCCATGGAGATGATTTCACACAGCGCATTTGGAACTGCATGCGGGTGTAAACTCCCTGTCCTTGCTCTTCTGGTCTTGGTCCGCTGGCATGCCTCGCACGTCTGGATGTATTTCCGGATTTGGTTTCCCATCCTTGGCCACCAGTAGTTCCTTTCCACCATCTCCTGCGTTTGGTTGGTCCCAGCGTGTCCGACCAAAGGGGTGTCGTGGTGTAGTCCGATGATCTTGTCCTGCAACTCCTCGTCTCTTGGTACATAGAGCTTCCGATGATACGTGATAAGCCCCTCTTCCTTCTTCCATCCAACAAGTGACTTCTCCAAGGCTGCCTTGACGCTTCCATCAATCGATCAAATGGCCTTGATTTCATCGATTAGCTGCTGATCCTGTCCCTCGAATGTGACTTCTTGTGATTGGAAGAACTCGGGCTTCAGTAGCGTGACGTCCTTGTTGTCGTTCTTGCCCTGATCGTGATCTGCTTGTCGAGACAGGAGATCCGCCTTGCGGTTGAGTGCGCCGGGTCGGTGTCGTAAAGTGAAATCAAACTCTGCCAACTCCGTGATCCATCGTGCTTGCCGTTGATTGAGCTTCTGCGGCTTCCGGAAGTATTCAAGATTCTGATAATCAGTGAAGATCTCGAATGTTTCCGTGGCTCCCAGGAGCAGCTGTCTCCATTCGTCGAGCGATAACATGATTGCCAGCATTTCTTTGTTGTAGATCTCATAATTTCGCTCGGTTTCGGTCAATGCGTGCGAAATAAATGCGATTGGGCGCCAAATGCCGTCTTGGTTTTGGCTCAAAACTGATCCTGTTGCCCCTTCCGAAGCATCGGCTTCCAGACGATATTGGCCAGTGTCATTTGGCAGTGCTAGGACTGCATCCTCCGCGATTCTCTTCTTCAATCCATCGAATACCGCATGTTCCTCCGTACCCCATGACCATCCTGCCTTCCCCGTCAGCCGTGTCAATGGCTTGGCAACCTCCGCATATCCCCGGACAAAGCGCCAATAGAAGTTTGTGAATCCGAGGAAGGCTTGGACCTGTTTGACGCTCTTTGGTTCTGGCCATTCCATCACGCCTTTGATCTTGACTGGGTCCATCCGCATTGAATTGTGTCCAATAATTACACCCAAATATTCAATTCCCGTGCGTTCGAACTCGCACTTTTCGGGTTTCAGGTACAACTTGTGTTTTTGGAGCAATTCGAGTACTTGCTTTGTGATCCGCCGATGTTCGTTCAAGGTTTCTGTGAAGATCAGTATGTCATCAAGATAAACTACCACGTGGCCCTCATTGATCAGTTCTCGGAGTATGTCGTTCATCATGTTTTGAAAGGTTGCCGGGGAATTTGTGAGACCAAAGAACATGACCAAGGGCTTGTACAGTCCGCAGTTGGTGCGGAACGCAGCCTTCCACTCATCGCCCTCTTTGATCCGTACGTTGTTGTACCCCCAGCGGATGTCAAGCTTTGTGAAGAACTTGGCGCTGCATAGATTATGGACTAGTTCGGATATCAGCGGCAGCGGGTATCGATTTCGAATTGTCATCTCATTCAGCTTCCGATAGTCTTGGACGGGGCGTAGGGAGCCATCCTTCTTCTTTACAAAGAAGAATGCCGATGCCATGGGTGATTTTGATGGTCTGATCCGTCCACTGGTCAGGTTCTCTTGTAAGAACTCGTCGAGTTTGACCTGTTTGTTTCGTGATAATGGGTACACCTTACAGTCCGCTGCTTTGGAACCAGGTTTGAGCTCGATTGCGTGATCCCATGCCCGTCGATCTGGCAGTGAGTCGAACAATTCCTTGGCGAATACTTTGACAAATTCCCGATATTGATCCGGAATCTTCCCCTTGGTCATTCTCTCCTTCTCTTTTTCTGCTTCTTCTGCGAATTTCTGCGCCGGTGTTTCCTTCAGCCGTAGATCCACCTCCTTCCCAAAGTTGATCAACAGGATTGATTCTCCCTCTTCCAGGTCTGGTGTGTCCATGTCCAGGTCGATTGCATCGATATTGATCATCGCTTGATGCTCCTCGTGACCTCTCATGTGACACCGCTCTGGGCATTGACTGAACCTCATCGTCTGCCCCTGCCAATCCACCTCGGGGTTGTGTTCCGTCAGCCAATCAAGACCAATGAAGATCCGAGCTTTCCCTAGGCACGTCAGAAGGAACGTGCGTGTCTCCACATGAGGACCAATTCTCATCCTTAGGTCGACATAATGTGTGATCCGACCGCTGACGTTCTCGGTGTTATCAGCGTTACGAGCCACAATGGGTTGGGGGAGTTCTTGGATATCCAGCTTCTCTGCCCGCGCGTAGTCGGTATCAATGCAGCAGGTGCTACAGCCACTATCGAGTAGCGCCTTGACTCCGCGTGTCTTTCCTGAGTCCAGGCCCATGATCTGGACGTACACATCCATTGAATGTCTCTTCCTTTTGGCCTGGTAGTTGCGCAGTTCCTGCGCCAGTCTGCTGGGCTGCGGGCCCTTCTGTCTCTCAGCCGCCAATTTCCTTTGAACAGCATCTGGCACCCTTGTGCGTTTGGGTGTTTCTGGAACCCTTATTTCGGCAGATTCCTTGGGCGCTTCCTCCCTTTTCAAGGATTGAGCCTCTGGAGCGATGCTCCCCTTTTCGGTCTTTGTTGACGTGGTTCCTTCTCCACGAGCCATAAATACGTAGGAGTCCAAAATTAATTTATCTGCAGCTTTCTGATCCTTTTTACTCTGTAAATACTCTCTATTTAAAGCTATTTTCCTTTGTCGTTCCTTCTCCATATCAGCGACAAGAAAATCATGAATATTAGTACATAGGGAGTCTGAGATCGTGTATGTATGAGGAGAATCGCTCATATCTTTAATCGAAACAAGTACAGAAAAACGTCCATAGTCCGGACGCTCCACCTCCTTGGCTAGAGGAGTGGAGCGCTTCAAAAACCCTTCTCACGCAGCTTCTCAGCGATCTCCTTGAGGAACTCGTTATCCTTGTCCCCGTTCTCAATCTCTTCTAGCATTGTGGCCCGATTGGAGAACGTGCGCTTCTTCCTGGGTTCCGGGCAGTTCCGCGCAATGTGCCCGGGCTGCTGACAGTTGTAGCAGATGATATTGCCGCCACGGGCATGGGTGCGATCGATTTCCATTGGAACCGGTTCATTGGCCGCTGGTCGGGCCGGAGCAGGTGCAGGTGCTGATGGTGCAGCCTGAGGGCGGAATTGGGGGGGTGGCCACAGAGTTGAGTGCGCATAGGATGCCTTACGCAGCTGATCGCGCAAAGCATTGGCCTCGATGTTGACACACCAGTTCTTGAAGGCACCATATGCCTTGGGCAGTGGAATGCCGGTGTTGTAGAGGCGGCTTGCAATTTCGCTGCTGAGTCCGCGCTCGAGGAACTCGATGAGGATATTGTCCTGTTCCCCCTTCTTGTACTCGCCCTTGCTGTCCGTGGAGGTGACCATGTTGTACCCCGCGTCTGCAGCCAGCATTTCGAAGTCGGAGATGTAGTCCGCAAAGGACTATCTGCCCTGGCGAAGGGCCATGAGTTGGGCGGCAGCGACTTGCTCTGCGTTAGAATCCCCAAAGGCCCTCTGGAGCTCCTCCAAGAAGCTTGTCGTGGTGACTCCCGCCTTTAGTCCTTGGAAGCCCTCGAAGTTGTGTTGCTTCCAGTTCATCGCCCATCTCGAGGCGGTGCAGCTTGTGCCACTCTCATTACGGAGGTAGGACAGGACGAAGAGGATTTTTGTTTTGTCCAGCGAGAACTCTGACCGATAGGCACTGATGTAAGTGGTGCACGCGTCCACAAAGCCCAGGTACTTGGACTTGTTGCCATCGAAGTAGGGGGGATTGGCAGCGAGGGTGATGCGGTGATGTCCTGACATGGTAGGAGCAGGTGTGGTAGATGGGGGCAAGGGTGGTTGTTTGGAGGGTAACTCGCCAAGGTCGGGGATCTTGTCTTCAGGCGGCGGGAGGGCGAGGTAGGGGTTGGAGGGCCCGGGTTGGTTTTGATGCGCCAGATCAGGCGACGATGGTAGGATGGGAGGAGGAGACGGACTCCCAGACGACGATGGGAATCGGAACGAAATGGTGGATTTGTGTGCTGTACAAGCACTTGAGGGAGGGTTCTTTTGCTAGCAAAAAGATCCCGGGCCTAGCTCTTCACGTGTCTGATGATCCCGAGGTGCGTTTTCCCGAAGGTCTCCGCAGCACTCCTTGTAGCTACCGTAAGGCTTGGGTTGGGCTCAACGTTACCCGTGGCCTGGTGCTGTTTGCTCAATATGAACCCTTCACTGCGATCGCAGAGGACGACTAGATGATTCGGTGAAAGGGTAAGTGGGGTGATAAGGATGAAGAGGATATAGCGGGCGTAGTGGTGCGGTGATGCAGGGTAGGAGGTAAGAGGTACGAGGGTATGAGGGGAGTCTTCGAATTATGTGACAATCAACCCAAAAACAAAGTCGAAAAGAGAAGTGAATTCGAAGACTGGAGAATACAACCAAGTAGCTACAGTATTTATACCCAAATCCAGTCCGAGTCATATCTACAACTAATGAGTCATAGGGCTATGTACCACATGGAACGCTGGTCATGGGTTGTAGTAGAACCTTCCGGAGCATATGTTGCGCAGCCTCGAATTGATAAAGATGACCCCTGTTCCCCTAGCCCGGACCGTCTGATGCCGTGATCCGTGATAAGATAAGTTGTGCCAAGATAAGATAAGATCGTTGGTGATAAGATGAAAAAGTGGCCGAACTATGACAATGACCTACTTGGGCATTCCTGATGGTGTGAAAGGATTTTTATTCATGCGCACAAACAATTCCACGTTTGTCACCACCAAGGCATTGTTCGATGAGGAGTTGTTCCCCCGCTGTCCTGACAGCAATCGACCACCCCACGTTCCTGTTGGAGAGGAATTTCCAGAACGTGATGACCCAGTGAATCCACAAGATCCACCACAGGTAGACGGAGAAGATTGGCTATATGGAGATAATCCTTTTCCGTTCCCCATGCCATCTGATCCGGCTCCACCACCTCCCGTACAAGGAAATGATGATGGTGACGACGGTCATAATTGTCAGGACCCACCGCCAGAGCGTCGGGATGAACCTCAGAGGACTCGTAGAAGTAGAATTCCACGACCAAGTCGGGAAGCTTCACCAGCTCCCGAGCCTCGAAGGTCTTCACGCCAGCGGAATGTGCCTACACGTCCAGGAAACGTCTATGGGGAAAAGCGTAACCCTACGGACATAGTCCGTGATATTCAGAACAGCAGAGGATGGAAGCGGTATGTTGGTGAAGATAAGGGTAGCTCCCAATCTCAACCATCAACCGGTGCTGATGCAGGGGTTCCCGGCCGTAGCTCGCAACCAGATTCCTCAAACGCAGGTGCTTCTGATGATCTAGACGAGGATGCACGCATGGAGAAGCTATGCCGGGAAGGGGGAGTAGAGCTCATCACGGCGCTGCTGTCAAAAGCAGTTCCAAATGAGAACCTACCTGATACGTCCAAAATTCGCGATTGGACGTTCCGCGATATCAAGCGGTTGCCTTCTGAACAACAGAAAGGTTGGATTGATGCTTGCCGCGACAAGTTAGAGGCACTTCGTCAGCGCAAGGTCTATTCCCTTGTGGACCGTCTGAAAGGACGGAAGGTTATCAGATGTCGCTGGGTCTTTGACCAAAAATCTGATGGCCGAAAACGTGCCCGCCTAGTTGCCAAGGGTTTCAGTCAAGTCGAAGGTGTTGACTATGACGAGATATTCTCTCCTGTCGTCAGGTATGAGACGTTCCGGTTGGTCATGGCGCTTGCAGCGCTAAATGATTGGCATTGGTCTGGACTCGACGTCAGTAAGGCTTTTCTCTATGGAGAGCTTGACGAAGAGGTCTACATGGAACAACCCGAAGGCTTTGTGGCGAGAGGCCAAGAGCGCAAAGTCATGCGCTTGCACAAGGCAATCTATGGACTCAAACAAGCTGCTTTAGCATGGTGGAAAGCGCTGACCAAGTCCACGAAAGCCATGGGCTGGATCCGACTAACATCGGATGCCGGCGTGTTCTTCTACAAGGACTCTGATGGCAGCATAGCCGTCATAATAGTCTATGTGGATGATGCACTGTTCTTCTCTAAGAACAAGAAGCTCCTCGCCTTTCTCAAGGCTGAGTTCAACAAGCAATGGGAATGCCGCAATTCTGAAGATACTCCAGAGTTCTTGCGCGTACGCCTCAGTAGAGTAGGATCTTCGATCAAGATTGATCAGACTCCCTATCTCGACAAGGTACTAGAGCGCTTTGGGATGCAGAACGCCAAGTTCGCAGCGACCCCTCTACCGGCTGGATATGTTCCAATGCCAAACGAGGATGAAGTCGATCCTGAGCTCAGGAAAAAATTCCAATCAGTAATTGGATCTCTTCTCTTCATCATGCTAGGCACACGTCCTGACATTGCATTTGCTGTGACCAAATTGTCACAATTTGCCGCTAATTCGTCCCAAGACCACCTCCATAAAGCGCTGTATATCTGCCGCTATTTGGCTGGTACTAGGAATTATTCGCTCATTTTCAATGGTGCGACAGATAGAGGGCTAATTGCATTTAGCGATTCAGACTGGGCTGCTGATCCGATCAAGAGGAGGTCTACCACTGGTTTCTTCACGAAATTGGCAGACGGGATTATTTGCTGGCAGTCTAGACTTCAGCGCACTGTCGCGCAGTCTTCGACCGAAGCAGAGTACATGGCGATCTCAGATTGTAGTCGCCAGGTGATGTGGCTGAAGAGCGTCCTTTTGGAACTCCAGTTCAAGCTCACCATCCCAGTACCCATTTGTGGTGACAATCAGGGTGCACTCTTCAGTGGCAGCAATGCCTACCGAGACCGCAGGATGAAACACATGGACATCCGCTATCACTACATTTGTGAGCGAGTCGAGGAAGAAGAGGTTGAACTGTTCTTTATTCCGGGCAGTGAGAATCCTGCAGATATGTTCACCAAGAACCTAGGATGCGTCAAGTTCGAGAAGTTCAGATCTCAACTAGGACTTGAGTTCAACTCATCCTGAAGGAATGGCCGATGAAGATTCGCTTTCAAACACTATCCCGTGGTTTTCAGCGTGGGGGAGTGTTGATCAAATATCATCTGTCAAGATGGATGTCGTGATACACATCTATGACTCCATAACGTGTCATCTAGAGTCATATCGACTCGTCCCAAATAGACACAAACAGCCCCCTGTATCATATATAAGGAGGGCTCTATTACCCTTTAATACAAGTCTCTTGACTACTCCCGCATAGTGCCCACACTAAGCTCTCACTCACACAGGTGAGCTGCTAGACGCTCTCCCCAGTGCTCAACAAAATTTACTCGTTATCTGTGGGCAGAGGATGAAGCCACACAGTTGCCAAAATGATCACTTTTTTTGGCGGGGCTGACCCCCCTTTTGCAATCGCTTGTCATACAGGGTCAGACTTTGATGCAATCCAGCACGTCTCGGCAATGATGCGGCCTGACTGGAGGTGGTCTCAGTTATTGCATGCTGTGACAATCAACACAGAATATGATCAAAAAGACAAGTCAATTCCAAGACTGGAGAATACAACACAATGGCTACTGTATTTATACTAAGTCCAGTCTGAGTCTTATCTACATCAAACGAGTCATCTGACTATGTACCGTGTGGAGCTTTGGTCATGGGTTGTAGTATAGTCTTCTGGAGCACATGCCATGCGACCTCTTGTACAGATAACCCTCTTGAACCCTAAACCCAGACCGTGTGGTGCCGTGATCCGTGATAAGATAGTCCCATGTCAATGATAAGATAAGGTGATCAATGGAATGATTGTGAAAAATGATTGAATCATGACACACGCGGGACTTGAAAATTGATGGCCTCTGTCACGCATGCTCTGTTCTCATGAACTGTGAGGACTGGACTCAGGATATATCAACCATGTGTTACCAGTAGCAAATCTAAGGGTGTAAGCTTTTTTCCACATCAAAATCCGAAATCTCTGAGTCAAGATAAGCAAAGAAGTGTTCTGAAAGTAGGTTTATGGTCTCGGGTGTAATTATTTCAAAATATGGAATGTACATATTCTACAGGAGCATTGAACAGCTATAAATTAATCTCTGGGAGTCCATCCGGGACACGTTGAGGGATGTGGAAGCCCAGGAAATGTGTGTTTATCACAGATTGCAGATCAGGGTGCAATTGCAGATGTGGGTCAATGATAGTACAGATGGTACTTGGTGGGAAAACAATTTAAAATGGTCAGACTGTGACAACGTGGTCTGCTCCAACCCATGACTTTTTTGCTTCAAATACTCAATGTTACCCCAAAAAGAGACCCCATAACCCATAAATTTGTCAAACCCATACTTATTGGCCATCACACAACATGAGGGAAACAGTCATCACTCAAGTCCATCACAAGCACTATGTTTGAGTTGACATTGGCAAAAATGAGTGATATCGCAGAGGTTTGCATCGCTCACAGTCCAGTATCTACAGTCCAAAGCCTTGTGCTCAAACCATCTGTGGCAGTGTTGTGGAGCATCGCCACTCACGTGGTGACGGAGGTCGTCATCCGTTTCTTACTCTTACCACCGCTTGGCGACCACCGCAGGGCCTCCCTCTCTTTCCTCATTTCCCGTGAGCATCAACTCTGCACTGAAGCATTGACGAATTAAAATCTGTTCCAGCTTTCCTTACCTCCCACCACGGGTGGGTTGTCCCCCCATCCGTCTCCATACTCAACGAGCCACGGACATGAGTCGTCAAACCTCAATGGCCCAACTCGAAACGGTTGAGGACCTGTCGTACCTCCCTACTCCTTCGGACGACGTCATTGTCACCTGTCTCCGCGAGCGATTCATGGCCGACATCATATATACAGGTCTTGGCACCTCAGCCCTCGTCGCGCTCAATCCACATAAATATGTCTCCTCAACATCAGACGCTTTTCTGCAAAAATATGCTGCTGAGTATTGTGATACCAGCGAGGACAAGCAGACATTACCACCTCACATCTTCCAACTCGCGAATAATGCGTATTATCACATGAAGCGAACTGCACAGGATCAGTGCCTTCTCTTCAGGTGTGTAGCTTGTTTTCCCAGCAGCTCCATACATTGAGCTTTTGGTAGCGGTGAAACGGCGAGCGGCAAATCGGAGAATCGGCGGCTCGCAATCAAGACATTGCTTGAACTCAGCGTCAGCGCTGCCGGCAAAAAGGGTGCGAAGCTCGGTACCCAGATACCTGCTGCCGAGTTTGTTCTTGAATCCTTCGGGAATGCGCGCACCTTATTCAACCCCAACGCCTCCCGTTTCGGCAAATATACCGAGTTGCAGTTCAGCGAACGAGGGCGATTGGTCGGTGTGAAGACCCTGGATTATTATCTGGAACGCGGTCGTGTCTCCGGAGCCCCCAATGGGGAGCGAAATTTTCACATCTTCTACTACCTCATTGCCGGCGCGTCTGCTGAGGAACGAGCGCATTTGCATCTTGTCGACAAGGGCACCTATCGTTACGTTGGCCAGCTACGGGCGGGAATGGGCCCCAGCCAGCGACCGACCGATGATGCGATTCGCTTCGAGCAACTTAAGGGAGCGCTCAAGGCCATCGGCTTATCAAAGCGACATGTGGCTCAAACGTGTCAACTTGTCGCTGCGATCCTTCACCTAGGCAATCTCGAGTTCATGATTGACCGCAATCGCGATGAAGATGCCGCAGTGGTTCGCAACACCGATGTTTGTGCAATCGTTGCCGACTTTCTGGGCGTTCATGCGAGCGCCCTGGAGCAAACACTTTCGTACAAGACGAAGCTGGTCAAGAAGGAGTTGTGCACAGTGTTTCTCGATCCAGATAGTGCTGCCGACAATCGAGACGACCTTGCGAAGACCTTATATGGGCTGCTTTTTGCCTGGCTCAATGAGCATATCAACCAGCGACTGTGCCGCGAGGATTTCGCCTCCTTTATCGGCCTGTTTGATCTTCCCGGTCCGCAAAACCTGTCTTCGCGTTCCAATTCGCTGGACCAGTTCTGCATCAATTTTGCCAACGAACGGTTGCATGCTTTCACGCAGCACGCACTCTTCGAAGCCCATGTTGCGGAATACACAGCTGAAGGTCTCATCCCACGATTCGTGCCGCACACCATTCCGTACTTCGACAATAGTGAGTGTATGCGCTTGCTGCAGAATCGCCCGGGGGGTTTGCTGCATATCATGGACGATCAGACACGACGAGCTCCAAAGAAGACGGATGCCACCATGATTGAGGCGTTCCAGAAGCGTTGGGGCAATCACTCGTCTTTCAAGTGCACCGGCGCTCCCAGCACCGGCGGCTCCGCGAACGGGATGGGCACCGCTCCGTCCTTTACTATCAGTCACTTCAATGGACCTGTGACTTACTCGGCTGAAGGCTTCCTTGAGCGTAATTTGGATGCCTTGAACCCCGACTTTGTTCAACTTCTTCGCGGTGAAGCGGAAAGCGCGGCGACCGCAACCGGGACAGCAGGAACTGGCAGTGTGAACCCTTTCGTTCGAGGTCTGTTCAACGCACGTGCTATCGCGACCCAGGCCCATCCGCGAAATGAGGAGACCATAGTCGCTGCGCAACAACCCGTCAAGCCAATGCGCGCTCCATCAACTCGTCGGCGAAATACCACACGACGCGGGCCAATGTCTCCGGGCCTCGCAGCAGACATTGTTGAGGAGGAGGACGGTGACCTAACCGGTGCCGTCGGCGACGGATCTCCATCGGCTGGCGGTCCCAGTGCTGTCACCGGTGCTTTCCGTGCGGCTTTAGACACCCTATTCGCGACGCTCTCCGAGTGTCAAACCTGGAATGTGTATTGCATCAACCCGAATGACGCACAGATGCCGAATCAGCTCGAGGGCCGCAGTGTCAAGGGTCAGGTTCGTAGTGCCGGCCTCGCCCAGGTCGCAGTCCGTTGCTCAGGCTCAAGCGCTGTGGGGAAGGGCTCGGTGGCAGTCTGGGAAGTGAAGGTCGGCGTTGAGGAATTTTGCGAGCGGTATGGATCAATTCTGGCGGAAAAGGGCCTCCAAAATGGGGAGGATCGGGAGAGAATCGAGAGGACTACTGCAGCCTTTGGATTGGCTGAGTCGGATGTCGTATTGGGGATCAACAAGGTGTGTGGCAACCGCGTATTGCTTCTCCGCTTGAGCCTTTTGTAGGTGTTCCTCACTCAACGAGCCTTTCACCGTCTGGAGGATATGCTTCGTGCCCGGGATACCGATGAACAGAAGCGCAATCGCGAACGAGAAGGAGAGATCGTCAATCCCATCTCCGATCCTTATGCGCCTTACCCTGCGACCATGACCGACTCCAGAGAGGCATCACCATTTGTTGGCGGCGCTTACAGTGATCCATACGGGACTGCTGGCCCTCAGGGCTCCTCGGCAGCACTGCCACTTGTCTCGCATGCATCACCGTTTCAGCGGGCCGACCTTTACGAGGACGAATACGGCGGCTTCGACGAGCGCGGATCGCTACGCGGTGGTGGTGTAGCCGACTCCGACTTCGATGCCCGAAGCCGATATACGTCGGCTGACGACTCGGCATCCGCTTTTGGAAGCGAGAGCTATGCCCCATCACGAAACATGTTTGGAGGCGATACAAAGGGCGGGACTCGTGGTGGCCCATTGCTCGAGAAAGAGGCACTCGCTGGTGAAATCCAGGAGGGCGAGACGGTGGAAGTGCTGAAGGAATCGAGTGCTCGTCGTCGCTGGGTCACTCTCTGTTGGATTCTGACCTGGTGGGTTCCAAATCCGTGTCTTTCATACCTCGGCAGGATGAAACGTGAAGATGTGCGCCAGGCCTGGCGGGAGAAACTGGCTCTGAACCTCCTCATCTGGTTTGTCTGTCTCTGCACAGCTTTTGTGATCGTCTTCTTGGGCAAACTCATTTGTCCAACCGAGCATGTCTTCAATTCTTCTGAATTGGCTAGTCATAGCTACATACTGAACGCCAATAACGTGTACACTTCCATTCGCGGCGAGGTTTTCGATCTCAATACCATCACGGAGCTGCATCAGCGCTCAGTCTCTGTTGTTCCCTCGAAGACTATCCTCAAAACATACGGAGGCACCAGCGCTGATAGTGTTTTCCCCGTACAGGTCAGTCTCTCCGTGCGAATATTTCTCACCGCACGATCTTATACCCCTGGCAGGTCAGCGCCCTCTGCAATGGTATAGACGGTAGTGTCAGCCCCTACGTCGTGCTTTCCTCCACGAATAACACCGACCAAAACAAGCAATACCATGATTTCCGGTTCTTTACCAACGACTCGCGGCCAGACTGGTACTTCGAGAGCATGGTGCAGATGCGATGGATGGCTCGTCGTGGGTTCGTCGGGTTGACTCCCAAGGAGATTGCGAGCAAGGCCAACGCCGGTAGTTCAATTGCGGTCTACAACGGGATGGTATACGACCTATCCGACTACGTCCAAAACCCTCGTGGTCTACAAGCTCCCTATGGACAGGCCCCTCCTGGTGGCATCAACACCAACTTTCTGGCGGACTCTCTCGTGTCTCTGTTCAAGCTCAAGGCCGGTGGAGATATCACCCATGACGTGGACAACCTCGTCAACAACGGGTTGACATCGGCTCAGCTTGACCGGCAGAGAGTTTGCCTACGCAATCTCTTCCTCGTTGCGAAAGTCGATGCTCGAGATTCTGCAAAATGTGTCTTTTCGACATACATCCTGCTCATTCTGTCCATCATCATGGTTTCGGTTATCGGCTTCAAGTTCTTAGCCTCGATCAGTCTCGCCAGCGTCCGAGCCCCTGAGGATCACGACAAGTTTGTGATCTGCCAGGTGCCTTGCTATACGGAAGGCGATTCTTCTCTACGTCGAACAATTGACTCGCTCGCCGAGCTGAAGTACGACGACAAGCGCAAACTTCTGGTCGTTATTTGCGATGGAATGATCGTCGGTTCCGGAAACGACAGACCCACCCCTCGCATTGTCCTCGACATTCTAGGTGCTGACCCGAACCTGGACCCGGAGCCTCTCAGTTTCCTATCCCTCGGTGAAGGCGCAAAGCAGCACAACATGGGCAAAGTATATTCGGGTCTTTACGAGTGCAAAGGTCACGTGGTCCCGTACCTTGTCGTGGCCAAGATCGGGAAACCGACGGAGAGATCGCGGCCGGGTAATCGCGGAAAGCGAGACTCGCAGATGCTTTTGATGCATTTCCTCAACAAGGTCCACTTCAACTCGCCTATGAATCCCCTCGAGCTGGAGATGTATCATCAGATCAAAAACGTGATTGGTGTCAACCCGACTTTCTATGAATATCTGTTCATGGTTGATGCCGATACGACCGTGGATCAGTTCTCCGTGAATCGCTTAGTGTCGTCGTGAGTGCTTTGCAATGTTTCTGGGATGTTTCTTCACACGAAAAACAGGATGATACACGACAAGAAGCTGTTAGGTGTTTGTGGAGAAACGCATCTGGCCAACGCGAAACAGTCGATCATCACGATGATGCAAGTCTATGAATATTTCATCTCTCACAACATGGCCAAAGCCTTCGAGAGTCTGTTCGGATCTGTCACTTGCTTGCCCGGATGCTTCACGCTCTATCGACTCCGCACGCCAGACACCCACAAGCCATTGCTCATATCGAACCAGCTGATTCAAGAGTATCAAGAAAACCGCGTGGACACCCTGCACATGAAAAACCTGCTGCATCTTGGAGAAGATCGATACCTTACCACTCTGCTGTTGAAGCACTTCCCAACCTTCAAAACCCAATTCGTGCGGGATGCTCATGCGTTCACGGTCGCCCCAGACGATTGGCAGGTTTTGTTGTCTCAGCGTCGCCGATGGATCAACTCGACAGTGCACAACCTGGGAGAACTGGTGTTTCTGGAGCAGCTCTGCGGTTTCTGTTGTTTCTCGATGCGTTTCATAGTGATGATCGATTTGGTTTCTACGCTCACACAGCCAGTCACTGTTGCCTATGTAAGCAGCCAACTCGTGTCGCTTCTCTCCTCTGACCTTCCCTCACAAAGCTCGTTTATCTCGTGTACACGGTGGCGGCTGAGCACCAGCAAATCCAGACTATCTCACTGGTGATGATCATCGCCATCTATGCTATCCAAGCGTTAGTATTCGTTCTCCGACGTAAATGGGATATGATAGGATGGATGGTCTTTTATGTCCTCGCCATCCCAGTGTTCTCGTTCATGCTGCCGCTCTACTCTTTCTGGCGGATGGATGACTTCTCCTGGGGTCAGACTCGTGTCGTGCTCGGAGAATCAGGAAAGAAGATGATCGTTCATGTAATGTTCTTGACTGCCTTCGTACGGCCCTGTGCTGATCTAATCGGTGCAGGACGAAGGCAAATTTGATCCCCGAGTGATACCTCTCAAGTCATGGAACGACTATGTAGGCAGCCGGAACCTGGTTTCTAACCACTGCTAACGATGTCGCAGGAAAATGAGCTTTGGGACAAGGAGTCGAACCATAGCATTGGGTCATGGGCACCACCTCCCAAATTGCGCAGTCATTATGCCGAGTCGCACACGGCGTCGCTCTACGGTCGAGAAACAACATATGAACCTCGCAGTTACTCGCCTGCCCCATCTCAAGCCGGTGGCTATGCACCTCTCCCTCTGCCAGGCTATCAATCGGGCAGGAACACTCCCCAATCCCTCTACCACGTCCAGCCGATGATGCCCGACTCTCGGCCGCTCACGAATTACCTCGATGTGCATGGCATCAGTGGGGATGAATCTCCTTCCGAGGCTGAGCTCCACCAAGCTGTTCAAGACGCTCTTCGTGGAGCAGATCTCAATTCAATCACCAAACGAGAGATTCGCAGACGCTTGGAGGCTCGCTTTGGAATGGATTTGACTTCGAGAAAATCTGCCATCAATGCTGCGATTGATCGAGCGCTTCTGAGCACGGCTTAGAACATGGACAGCTTACCTCATTTCTATCTTGCTACGCATATGAACGTTCAATCCACGGACCTAGGCATCGTTTACCTTCCTTTACTATTAGAACAATATTAGTCACTGTTATGCATGGATATATCAGTTTTCGGAATGATCGCGTTGTTCCCAAATAACGGGTCTTGATTAGACTGAGTCGGTGTTGCCGTCCGTTTGAATTGGCACTGAGGAATTGGGTGAGAGTTAGCACTGAGAAGCTGGGTGAGTTAGTCTGATTATTCAAGGTAACTAGAGCAAGTCAAGTTGTAACTCGTCTTAACCTCCCAAGTTCATCCATATGCCTGTGGACATTTTTCACTGTTAGCTGTGTTGCGTGTGATGAGGCATTGGGTTATCAACTCTGAAGAGTCTACTGCCCATTACCTCCTAGCTTACATAGTATTCTAGGAATATATCTAGAACACTCTACAAGTATCTACAACTCTCTGTGACAGTCTGTAATTTGTAAGGCAAGTGGTTGAGCACTGGGAAGAGTGTCTAGCAGCTCACCTGTGTGCAGTGTTGCTGTGGTCCAGTTCAGAACCTGAGTGAACCTGGTTTGAACCTGAACCAGACCCCAGGTCCAGATTGCCAAGACACCCAAAACTGGACTGAACTGATTGTCTGGTTCAGGTTTCAGCTAGAGGTAACAAAATCTGGACTGGTCTGAACCTGCTTAAACTCATCTGTAATGTGTAGGGCTTTTTCCAACTAGACAGATGTAGCGGAATCCAGAATTGCGAATGGAATTGGATTAGGTAAAATGTAATAATTACGACCTGGTACCAAAGCTTGAGCAACTCAAGCGTGGATACCAGTCAGAGGCTCTCCACTTGGTGGAGGTCTCTAATTATTAAGGAGTCTAATCCACGTCTGATTAAGCCTGGTATGCCAGGCACCAGTCGAGTATGTTCGACGTTGCAAAAGGGAGTCGTACGAGGGTGGTGTCACGGTCAGGATGCAAGAAGTAAGTATGTTATTGTTGTGGCCACCCATCAGATGTAGGATGGCAGCCGGATCATCTACGGCAATATACACGTATATACTATATCTAGGCGTGTGTATGAGATTATATGCAATTCAATTGTCCATGTCACAGAGCCCCCCAATCTCGGACGTGCATGTTCTTCTCCCTTATTCCTCAAGTTCATAGCGTGCAAGGCAATTCCGTTCCAGCTCTGATCCCAAATCCTGCTCAACTCCACGTGGAAGGCCTCGTAGTCGCTTTCCTTGGCTCCCAAGTCCACGTCAGAGTCCTGGCGGCTCAATCTCGCTTTCTGTTTAGCGCGGCTGCGGAACTGGGTACACGTATGTCGGGAGACCCTAACTGGAGCCGGTCCTCCTTGGTCGTCAATGCCCAAGAGCCTGTTGGCCACGCGTATCAGGTATGCGTCTACCTCTTGAGTGATCTCCCTGTTGTATGATGGAAAGTCTTCCCACAGCCACTCGGAAGAGGGGAAAACCTGGTAGAGCAGGCCATCCCTATCCATACTCTTGGAAGTTCCCAGGAGACCGGCGCACTTGGCGGAGGATGCCCGTTCCATCATGGTTCTGGTAGCCTGTGGCCCTAGGATATCCCACTCCCCGTTTCTGCACAGAGTGATGCGAACGGAAGGCCCACTCATGAAGTCACTCAGAACTGAGCTAGCCAGCCACTGCCCGAACTTGTGTGCAATCCAAGCAATGACCCCTCCTTAGGCAATGAATCTGTGCGCATGTAGCTTGGCTAGCAAAGAAGCAATCATCACTAAGTAGTTGCAGGTGTAGATATCTGGGCTAGGATTCCACTTAACCCACAGCCGATTGGCGGGATTGTCATATTCCCTCTTCAGCATAGCTTGGCTAGCTAGGGAGTGGCTGGAGCTCTTGTCCTTGTAGTTTGTGAACTTATCTTGCGGGAGGCTGAGACAGAAGGGAACACAACGCTCTATTGCAAGGTTCAAGAGCTCAGTCGGCAATCGTAAGTCCATGGTAGCGGCCCAGAGGTGGAATTTGACCTCAGCAAACTTTTCTGGGAGTATAAGTACTGCGTCCTGCACCCAGCGGTCCCTCCACATATCCAGTTGTGTTTGCTCGACGCAACGGAAAGTGTGGCCAGTTACAATGCGCTTTGCTAAGCGGACAAGGTTGAGCCACTCATTGTGGTGGGTGGTTGCAGCCCGATCTCGGTGGTTGACAGCCCAGCCTTCGTTGCTCCGGTTCCATCGTTGACTTGGGCTTTCCTTTCTTGAGCTCAGCCAGTCTGCTAGCAGGGCTTGCAGGGTCTCCTGTGGTTGGTCTTGTTGTGCACAGACGGGGGATCAGTCTCGCAGGGCACGGATTGGAAAGCGGTCATGTGGCGCACAACCGGGTGAACAGTCTTGCGTAGCGCGCAGGGGGGAACGTTCCCGTGGGGTGCGAGCTGGAGAATGATCCCACCAGAAGCATGACGGAGAGCAACCTCTTTGCGTGCGGGCCGGGGAGTAGGTGCAGCTGGTGCCTGTTGCTGAGCAATGATTGCTACTTGAGGTCCCGAGTCTCTGGAGCAGTGGGACTGACTCTCTTGCCTTGCCTTTGAAAGATGCTGGGATCCTCAGTGTCTCTGGAGTGGGAGTGCTAGGGGGCTCTTGCATCTTCTCAGCCCACAAAGTGGAGGTTCCCTTTTGAGCTCTGGCTTCGCTGCTCCGCTCCTCTCCGACTGATCCCGGCTGCACTTTAGCGGGCGTGGTCTGACTGGTGCCTGCTCTGAGGAGGGGCTCGGGCTCGGGAGGACGGTACGGTGCCGCCGGGACGTTCCCTGAGTCCATGTCCATCAGGAGCTTGTTGTCGCTCCACAACACCTCTTCGTCCTCTTCCCATGCTCGGCGTCCAGTGTTCTCTGCCTGCCTGGTGACTACTGGGCTCATCTCCACATCCTCCAAACAAGGGGTAGGAGCCTGCTGAGTGAGTGCACGATCCGCCCATTCCTCAAAAGCTTCCAGGTCTTCTCCTCCTTCTTTGAGATCAACAAACTCCAACGCGGGCGCTATCGGGGCTTGCTCCAACTTCTGCTTCCACTGTACCTGGGAGAGCTCAGCTTTGTCTTGTCCTGCCACGATTAGCCTGGTGAAAGGGTCCACAATCTGGCCTAGACCGGGGGCGAGGTACATCCCATAATGCTCCTGAAGGAAGGGCCTATTTGTGGCCCATGAACCCGCTTTGTTACCTGAGTTGTCTGAGCCGTCCGAGTCTTATCCCCCTCGCCCCTCGTCTTGCAGCCGCCGTGGAGCTGCTCTGCGGGCCCTTCCATCCTAGGTAGACAGGGGGTGGCCCAAGCGTTGCCCAGAGGTTGTCGCACTGGCGCTTGAGGCTCTTCAAAGAAACATTCCGCCGATACCAACCCTCAAAATCCACAATTGTGGACGTCCTTGCTACTGGTTTGTGGGTGCAGGTTCTTCGTGTCTCTTCAATCGTCGAGACATTCAAACCAGGGATGCCAACAAGTGAGTCAGGCGATGGGCGCAATTTGCAAAACACACATGGTGAGCAATGGGGGGAAGTAGTTGTCCACCGAGGCAATCAGCCATGGGTAAAGTTGGAGTAAGGATGGCAGTCTCCCCTCTGCTTCTGACCACGCATAGCCGATTGGGATGTCCTTCTCAATCCAAAAAGGGAAATTTGAATAAACGGCGTCCCTCAATGGGACTAGGAACATGCCTTTCTTTCCCCATTAGTGGAAATCAAAAGCTTCCACTCTCTGGATCACCCAATTGCTGATTCTGTCCCGACTCTGCCAGTTGTCCCAGTGTAGCTGTACCCAGTTGAGGTACCCCAGGGCATCTAGCATGGCGCGCCTCCAGACCATGATCATCTGTTTAGCTTGGCGAGTGCTGTGCCAAGACCAGTCGAGTTCTTTCAGGTTCAGCTTGGACGCCGGGTACGCCTGCCGTCCCAGGGTTGGATCGGAAACGTAGATGGCACAGACGCACTGCTCTGTCTTGGTGAGGTCCATGCTCATCCGCTCTCAAAGTGCTGCATTGATTGCGTAGCTCATCCCCTTGTTGTCTATCTCCCCTCGTATCTCTCTGTCTTTGGGTCAGCGGAGGTACCACGGCAAATTCCTTTGGTCGGTCGCGGTCGGTATGCAGAGACGCCAACAGAATTTAGAATCGAAGAAAGTCCTCTTGTAGGCCCACTTGGGCCCATGCTCGATCGTTCCATCGGCGTGGACATTCAAGGGGCAGATGACCTCCGCTGGGCCCTTGAAACGCTTGTCTGCTAGGACTCGGAGGGTAGTGTGTTGATGTGTGGATTTTGTGTGTGCTTGGTTCGGACAAAGGATGTGACATTACTCTGTGATGCATAGTATATAGCATCAGATCAATGTGACCTACTGGGCTTTTTGCCTCCCATCTGTGCCCCTAGCCTTCTGCGGCTCCCATCTGTGTTTTCTGTGTTCAACATAGTGGTTGTTTCCATTGGTCGCAATCCCAGGGTGACCCAGTGGATGCCTCTGTCGAGCATGTCTGCAAAGTCCACTGCCAGAAAACATTGGCTGTAGCTGGTGGGAACTAGTGGGCCCATTTCAGTATTTTCTTCCAAGCGTTGCTATTTCCCAAGCAACTCAGGAGATAGAACACTCTCGCTTACCAGGAAGCTCACTGGTGACCAACAAGCTGCTCGGGGATGAGTTGGGAGAAGGAGAGGAGGCTTAAGGTAACCAAACATCACCATCTTGATGGAGGTGGAGTCACGTGCCTCTACCCATATGGGGTGCAGCGTAAGGAGATCGAGGGTAGATACTAGTGCAGCACGGCTATTCTGGAAATAAGATAGGCTATATATATGTTGGAGTTGGGAATCCCAGCACCAAGGCAGAATAGCTCAGTGGTTAGAGCACTAGATGATCCAAGTCAGAGGTCCTAGGTTCATTTCCTGGTTCAGCCATTTTATCAACAATATATGGTGGGTATAATATGGTGCGGGGTATGTATATCCAAGAGAGGCAGTGTTCTCGTTGGGGCATACAGTGGGCGCGTATTCAGAGGCCAAATTGTTCCTTGTATTGTGCAACCAGTCTTGGCGCATTGCATAGACGGTGGGGCGGACAACCATTTGTTGTGGCTTGAGTTTTACCCTTCCCAGTGGACCAGGAAACAGAGCTCCTTTCCCTTCTTGAAGTACTTATGGCTGACTATGCTGTCCATGACCTTTTCGCCTTCCTCCCACCTGTCCAATCTTGTGTCCTTTATAAGGGATCGTTCCCCTATTGCTTTGGGCAACTGGTTGTACTTTAGGTGATCAAAGTTGAACACTGATGGCCCAGGGAATTCGCCCTTCATCTGCAAGCAGAAGACTCTCGGGTTGATTCTTTGGATGACCTCGAAGGGGCCTATCCATCTCTGCACCAGCTTCCCTCCTTCTCCCTTCGATTCGATCCATTCTAAGGAGTGTGGATTGACAAGCACCTGATTGCCTACTTTGAATGAGGGCATTGGCTTGCGTTTCCTGTTGTATTGTACTAGCTGTCTTTCCTGCGCTAGTGCAATGGCCCTTTTTGCACTGTCCCAGTGCATGGCCAGGCACTCCATGAAGCCCTCTGCACTGTTCTTTGAGCTGCCCCAGTGTGAAGACACGGAGTCTTGTTGCTGTCATGTTGGGGAGAGTAGACTTTCCAGTGGCGAAGTAGGATGAAATCCATATAGAAGGTAAAAAGGAGCAATTCAACCCAGGAATGCCGGTCTCTGTCGATGTAGTGTCATAATTCAGCCCTTTTCTTGTTGATTGTCACATGTAGGCTCTAATCATGACTTCCATCTGCTTGTTCAACAACTCCGTTTGGCCATTGTCCTGTGGGTGTTAGGCCGATGAGAAAGAGAGATGAGTCTTCATGCACTTAGTGACTGCCCTCCAGAAGTCCAAATTCCACCTTGAATCTCGGTTGCAGATGATGCTCTGGCTGACTCCGAATTTTGTGGCAACCTTTTCCACATACAGCTTTGCAAATCCTTCCGCATCCAGGCTAGTGTCGCATAGTATGAATGAGGCGTGTTTTACTAGTTGGTCTATGACAACTAGGACCACGTTGTGCCCCTCTGACCAAGACAGGTTCACTACGAAGTCCATCAAAATTGCCTTGTATGGCCTCAAGAGGATAGAGTTTGGGGTGAGCGTTCCAAAGTGGGAGTTGTTTGCGTTTTTTGTCTTCTGGCAGAAGTTGCATGAGTGGCAGAAGTTCAAGATGTCCGCCTTCATCCTTTTCCAGTAAGCGCAGGCTCAGCTTAGCCCAGAGTTTCTCTGGTCCTGCGTGTGCCGACTCTACTGCAGATTCGTGACTTTCTTTGAGTATCTCCCACTTCATATCCTCCGGTACGCAAAGACGTGGAGTCACTATAGTTAGATGGTTTTTGAGCCTAATAGAGTACTAAAAGTGGTTATTTTTTAGTCTTAAGAGGATTCAAGACCACTCAGTGGTCTAGACTATCTACCTTGTTGGGCACAACCACCTATCCCAAATGCAGTAGCACACCCTATTTTGAGTGTTGAAAAGGGTGGTCTTGACCATTTGTTGGCCTTTGGTTGCAACCACCCTGTGATCATGCATTTGTGAATGCTCTATTTACCCTTTTAGGCTGCCTGTATGGGTGTTTCAGCTTGTATACAAAAACATTGAGAGTGCATTGTCAGGGGACGCCACGCTCCTTGGGCACGTGATCATGCACGTGACCCACTGCGCCCTCTCTGCCAACCCGTGCCTGCTCACCTGTCGATCACCCAGCCTCCTCCTCCTCCTCCGATCCTCATCTCCATCCAAGCCAATATTTGCCCTCTTTCTCCTTCCCCCGGCCATCTCCCTCGAATCCCTGCAAGCGGTCTAGCCAAGCCTGATTTCTTGCACCAGGGAGTGCTACTGCCATACGCACTCCTCCCCCTCTACTTCAGCCTTCTTCCCGTGGATATGGTCTACTGCCATACAGGCTTGTACCAGATGTCCTTACGCTCATCCACACCACCCCTCTTCCCAGTCAGGCATTGGTCCTCGCCTCCGATGTCTCCACTGGCTGGCCCAGCACTGGCCTAGCCACTGGGCTCCTCCAGTGTGGCCTTCCCATATATACATCCCCTACATCATTCTGGGCGCATTTTTGAGCACAGCATGGTATAAAATTCCCACTTTCATCCATCAGTCTTTTCTCCTTCTGCTGCCCTGGCAGCTGCACCTGCTTCTGCTCAGTCATTGTGTTATGCCTGTTATCTGTTGAAGCAGGAAATGCAGAGAGAACTGGAGTCAACAGTAAGAAGCTCTGCATTGCAAGACAAGACAAGAAAAGAATCTACAGACCTGGAGTCAACAGTAAGAAGCTGAAGAACTCCAGGGAGGGAGGAACTATCTATGTGGATGGAGCATGTGACTGTATAGGAATCATGTGACTTGGAGTCATGTGACCAGAATGATGGAATGATGGGAACAGTGATAGAATCAGATATCATCAGTGATGTAATCAGTGATAGGATCAGATGGAATCAGATGATCATGTGACCTAATCACCAGAGAGTAATCAAGTCCAAAACCCATCACCAACACATGAGCACAGTGTAGTCATGGTGAACTGATAGGTATGTAGTGGAGATCAGATTATGAGACAGAGCAGGGACATAGAGCACATTGGAGAGGATCACAGACCGGCTCCTGGCATGTCCATGGATCAGTGGCCTAAGCACTATCTCCCCCACAAGCTCTGAATAGACCACAAGTCCATTAGCCACTCTGATGGGTGCCCTATGAGGACGAGTGTTCTGCAGCAGGTGCACACAATGGGTCATATGTGATGTAGCACCAGAATCTGCAATCCATCTGAGCTCAGGGTCAGCAGTGGAGTGGGAGAGAAGGCTTGTATGAGTGGCCACTTCAGACTTGACTGCACCCTTTCTGGGCCTAGGCCTAGGCTCAGGCTCAGGCTCTGGCTCAGGCTCAGAAGCATTGTCCTCTAGGAGAGACAGAAACTCTGGGCATTTTAGAAGTGTGTGGCCATGTTGATAACAGGCATAACACAATGGCTGAGCAGAAGCAGGTGCAGCTGCCAGGGCAGCAGAAGGAGAAAAGACTGATGGATGAGAGTGGGAATTTGATGCCATGCTGTGCTCAAAAATGCGCCCAGAATGATGTAGGAGATGTATGTATGTAGCTACAGGCTCTCAGGAGTGTGTTGATCTCAGGCACCTAGCTGTCTCAACCTCAGGATCACAGGAATGACTACCTGGTGTTTCCTGATGGACCAAAGAGCACACCCACTTAAGGATAGAGTCCCAACTACTAGTGCCTGAACCACAGACACTATAAGAGCAGAAAAAAATAGAACAGAGAGGAGCAGAGATGTCAACTGCAGTAGCAGGACTGGGGCAAGCAGGCAGCAGCAGGCAGAGAAAATCAGAGAATGGAAAAAACTCGAAAATCTCAGATTGAAGCAGGAAATGCAGAGAGGACTGGAGTCAACAGTAAGAAGCTCTGCATTGCAAGACAAGACAAGAAAAGAATCTACAGACCTGGAGTCAACAGTAAGAAGCTGAAGAACTCCAGGGAGGGAGGAACTATCTATGTAGATGGAGCATGTGACTGTACAGGAATCATGTGACCTGGAGTCATGTGACCAGAATGATGGAATGATGGGAACAGTGATGGAATCAGATATCATCAGTGATGTAATCAGTGATAGGATCAGATGGAATCAGATGATCATGTGACCTAATCACCAGAGAGTAATCAAGTCCAAAACCCATCACCAACACATGAGCACAGTGTAGTCATGGTGAACTGATAGGTATGTAGTGGAGATCAGATTGTGTGACAGAGCAGGGACATAGAGCACATTGGAGAGGATCACAGACCGGCTCCTAGCATGTCCATGGATCAGTGGCCTAAGCACTATCTCCCCCACAAGCTCTGAATAGACCACAAGTCCATTAGCCACTCGGATAGGTGCCCTGTGAGGACGAGTGTTCTGCAGCAGGTGCACACAATGGGTCATGTGTGATGTAGCACCAGAATCTGCAATCCATCTCAGCTCAGGGTCTGCAGTGGAGTGGGAGAGAAGGCTTGTATGAGTGGCCACTTCAGACTTGACTGCACCCTTTCTAGGCCTAGGCCTAGGCTCAGGCTCAGGCTCAGGCTCAGAAGCATTGTCCTCTAGGAGAGACAGAAACTCTGGGCATTTTAGGAGTGTGTGGCCATGTTGATAACAGGCATAACACAATGACTGAGCAGAAGCAGGTGCAGCTGCTGTTGAGGATGGGTTTTGGACTTGATCACTCTCTGGTGATTGGGTCACATGATCAACTGATTCCATCTGATCCTATCACTGATTACATCACTGATGATATCTGATTCCATCACTGTTCCCATCATTCCATCATTCTGGTCACATGACTCCAGGTCACATGATTCCTGTACAGTCACATGCTCCATCTACATAGATAGTTCCTCCCTCCCTGGAGTTCTTCAGCTTCTTACTGTTGACTCCAGGTCTGTAGATTCTTTTCTTGTCTTGTCTTGCAATGCAGAGCTTCTTACTGTTGACTCCAGTCCTCTCTGCATTTCCTGCTTCCACACATAATTCGAAGACTCCCCTCATACCCTCCTACCTCTAACCTCTTACCATTGCATTCCTCGCCGCTACACCCGCTATATCCTCTTCACCCTTATACTGAATCATCTAGTCATTCTCTGCAATCGCAGTAAAGGGTTCATATTGAGCAAACAGCACCAGGCCACGGGTAACGTTGAGCCCGACCCAAGCCTTATGGTAGCTACAAGGAGTGCTGCAGAGACCCTTGGGAAAACGCACCTCAGGATCATTGGGCACATGAAGAGCTAGGCCCGGGAGCTTTTCGCTAGCAAAAGAACCTTTCCTTGAGTGCTTGTACAGCACATGAATTCATCATTTTGTTCCAATTCCCATCATTGTCTGGGAGTCTGTGTCCTCCTCTCAACCTACCATTGTCGCCTGATCTGGTGCATCAAAACCAGCCTGGGACCTCTAATCCCTACCTTGCCCTCCCGCCACCTGAAGACGAGATCCCCGACCTTGACGAGTTACCCTCCAAACAACCACCTTCACCTCCACCTACCACACCTGCTTGTACCATGTCAGGACATCACCGCATCACCCTCGTGTTGGTGATGGGTTTTGGACTTGATCACTCTCTGGTGATTGGGTCACATGATCACCTGATTCCATCTGATCTTATCACTGATCACATCATTGATGATATCTGATTCCATCACTGTTCCCATCATTCCATCATTTTGGTCACATGACTTCTGATCACATGATTCCTATACAGTCACATGCTCCATCCACATAGATAGTTCCTCCCTCCCTGGAGTTCCTCAGCTTCTTACTGTTGACTCCAGGTCTGTAGATTCTTTTCTTGTCTTGTCTTGCAATGCAGAGCTTCTTACTGTTGACTCCAGTCCTCTCTGCATTTCCTGCTTCAACAGGTTATGGGCCCCTGCCTCTAGAGTGCCTCTGAGTCATCTATTCTGAGATTTTCGAGTTTTTTCCATTCTCTGATTTTCTCTGCCTGCTGCTGCCTGCTTGCCCCAGTCCTGCTACTGCAGTTGACATCTCTGCTCCCCTCTGTTCTGTTTTTTTTTCTGCTCTTATAGTGTCTGTGGTTCAGGCACTAGTAGTTGGGACTCTATCCTTAAGTGGGTGTGCTCTTTGGTCCATCAGGAAACACCAGGTAGTCATTCCTGTGATCCTGAGGTTGAGACAGCTAGGTGCCTGAGATCAACACACTCCTGAGAGCCTGTAGCTACATACATAGATCCCCTCCATCATTCTGGGCGCATTTTTGAGCACAGCATGGCATCAAATTCCCACTCTCATCCATCAGTCTTTTCTCCTTCTGCTGCCCTGGCAGCTGCACCTGCTTCTGCTCAGCCATTGTGTTATGCCTGTTATCAACATGGCCACACACTCCTAAAATGCCCAGAGTTTCTGTCTCTCCTAGAAGACAATGCTTCTGAGCCTGAGCCAGAGCCTGAGCCAGAGCCTGAGCCTAGGCCTAGGCCTAGAAAGGGTGCAGTCAAGTCTGAAGTGGCCACTCATACAAGCCTTCTCTCCCACTCCACTGCAGACCCTGAGCTGAGATGGATTGCAGATTCTGGTGCTACATCACACATGACCCATTGTGTGCACCTGCTGCAGAACACTCGTCCTCACAGGGCACCCATCAGAGTGGCTAATGGACTTGTGGTCTATTCAGAGCTTGTGGGGGAGATAGTGCTTAGGCCACTGATCCATGGACATGCCAGGAGCCGGTCTGTGATCCTCTCCAATGTGCTCTATGTCCCTGCTCTGTCTCACAATCTGATCTCCACTACATACCTGTCAGTTCACCATGACTACACTGTGCTCATGAAGGAGAACTACATCCTGTTCAAGCGCAATGGTGAAGTGTACTTTGTGGCAGATATCTCAGAGCAGGGTCAGGCATTTGTGAGAGAGACTGGTTTCCCTTCTGCTGGTTCAGCACTGGTCTCTACAGCTGGGACTCTTCCCATTGACCTCAGCCTGATGCACAGGCGGCTTGGACACCACAGTGATACCAAGCTAGTCATGGATAAAGAGCTGGTTACTGGTGTGAGGCTTGCCTCTGCTAGGAAACCAGACCCCATCTGTGAGCCATGTCTCTTTGGCAAGCTGAATGCTGGCCTGTTTCCCTCAACTGGTCATCGTTCTGGAGCGCCTCTTGATCTCATTCACTCTGATCTAAAGAGCTACTCTGTGCCCACCCGCGAGGGCTGGAAGCACAGGGTGACTTTTGTTGATGATCACACTGGCTTCAAGGTAGCATACCACATGAAGAACAAGAGTGAGACATTTGCAGCCCTTAAGATGTTTCAAGCGTATGCTGAGACTCACTGGGGGCTAAAGATCAAGGCATTCCAGGACGATAAAGGGGGAGAGTACATGTCTAATGAGTTCAGATCACATCTGGACAAGTGTGGCATTGTGCACCGCCATTTAGTCAGGGCACGGCCTCAGCAGAATGGGACAGCAGAGCGGTCTAACCGCACCGTTGATGAGCACTCCACTGCCATGTTACACGAAGCCAACCTGCCCCCTGCCTTCAGGGCACTGGCGGTGTCTGCATACATCCATGTGTGCAACATGCACCCCACAGCTCGAGACCCCACCAGGACTCCCCATGAGCTGTGGTTCAAGGCAAAGCCTGATGTGTCTCATCTGCGTGTTTGGGGATGCCTTGCCTATGTGCATGTGCAACGAGACAAGAGAGGTCCTTCTGGTCACCATGTCCAGAAGTGTATCTTTGTAGGCTATCCTGCAGGGTACAAGGGATGGTTGTTCTTCAACCCAGAGACCCGGAAACTTGTGATTGCTGAGAGAGCAGTGTTTGATGAGCGCTACTTCCCAGGCAGCACCCCTCAAGCTATGAGGAGCTGTCCTGCGGCACCCCCCTCCTCCATGCTGGTGGATCCCCCTTGTGCTCCGGCACCGGTGTATGTCCCTGATGACGATGGTGACGATGAGCAGCAACAGCCGCCTGCTCGTCCTCTCCCTGCACCACGAGTTCCCTCTCCTGCAGCCAGCAGTGATGATGAAATCGACTTCTTGTGTCAAGCTCCACCACCTCCATCTCCACCACCAGCTGGGGATGCCCCGCTTCACCCTCTACCCTCGCCTCCTCCTCCCCAATCTCCAATTGGGGTGGCAGCTCGTCGTGCTGCTGCTGGCATCCATCGTGTCCCTGCACCACCCAGAAGGGCTCCAGCTCCGGCTGCTGCTCCTCCCAGGCGCACCATGGCAGAGATCTTTGAAGAGATCCCTGAAGACCTTAGTGACGATGAGCTGCTTCTGAAGTCATCCTCCGCCCTCATCGTGGCTCGCGAGGGTGACCCCTCAGATCCCAAGCTGGCAGCAGCTCACGCTACTGCAGTACTCATCGTGGCTCGCGAGGGTGACCCCTCAGATCCCAAGCTGGCAGCAGCTCACGCTACTGCAGTACAGTCCGTGTTGTCTGCTGTAGCCTCTGGGAACCCTCGGTCGTTCTTTGAAGCGTCCAAGCGGGAGGATGGTCCACTATGGCGCGCTGCAGCTGCATCTGAGATTGACTCTCTACTCAGCAACTGCACATGGGATGTGGTTGACTTGCCACAAGGGGTCAAGCCAATCCGCTCTCAATGGGTGTTTGTGATCAAACACAAGTCTGATGGCACTGTGGAACGCTACAAAGCCAGACTCGTGGCAGATGGTCGTGGCCAGCGCTATGGCATTGACTACCACGAGGTGTTTGCACCCACCTTCCGACCTGCTACTCTGCGCGTTATCCTTGCCCTTGCTGCCCAGAACAACCTCAAGTTGCGCTCTATCGACTTCTCTTCTGCCTACCTCAATGGGGACCTGGATGAGGATGTCTACATGACTCAGCCAGAAGGGTTCCCCCAGGGAGAGAAGGGCCAGGTCCTGAAACTGAACCGGTCCATCTATGGGCTGAAGCAGGCTGGTCGCCAGTGGCGCATCAAGCTGGTTGCCAAGCTGACTGCCATGGGGTTCAAGTGCATCAAGTCAGACAGCTCCTGCCACATCTACTCTGATGGTGTGGTGCGCGTGATCCTGCCCATCTATGTTGATGATGGCACCATTGCTGCAAAGCATGATGCTGACATTGACAGGGTCATTGCCCAGCTGGGTACGGCCTTCAAGGTGCGGGATCTGGGTCCTACAGAGTGGCTTCTGGGGATCAAGATAGAGCGTGATGCAGACACTGGAGACATCAGTATCTCCCAGCGCCAGTATGCTGTGAACCTCCTGGAGCAGTATGGCATGGCTGACTGCAAGCCTGTGGATACACCCATGCTGCCTGGCCTGTCTCTGACCAAGGAGATGGGAGCCAAGACTGAGGAGGAGTCCAAGCAGTTCAAGGGCAACTATCTGTCTGCTGTTGGCTCTCTGATGTACCTGGCCTGTCAGACTCGTCCTGACATCTCCTATGCTGTGGGGGTGCTAGCGCGCTTCAATAGCAATCCTGGTGAAGAGCACTGGAAGGCTGTCAAGCACCTGCTTCGATACATCCAGGGCACCCTTGACTTCCGCATCACCTACTCCAAATCCTCTCCCACCCTCTATGACCCAGCCACCCACATCCATCCTGACAACCTCTTCACCACCTTCACTGATGCTGATCATGCTCGAGACAAGGACTCCATGAAAAGCACTGGGGGGTATGTCATTATGATGGCTGGTGGACCAGTGAGCTGGAGGAGCAAGCTGCAGTCCACCATCTCTCTGTCCACTACGGAGGCAGAGTATGTGGCTGGTGTGGATGCTGGGAAGGAGATCAAGTGGATGCGGAATCTGCTGCACGAGCTGGAGCATGGTGTGTCTGGGGCTTCTCCCTTGATGATGGACAACCAGTCTGCCATCTCTGTGTCCAAGATGTTGAAGCAGGAAATGCAGAGAGGACTGGAGTCAACAGTAAGAAGCTCTGGATTGCAAGAGAAAACAAGAAAAGAATCTACAGACCTGGAGTCAACAGTAAGAAGCTGAAGAACTCCAGGGAGGGAGGAACTATCTATGTGGATGGAGCATGTGACTGTATAGGAATCATGTGATCAGAAGTCATGTGACCAAAATGATGGAATGATGGGAACAGTAATGGAATCAGATATCATCAGTGATGTGATCATTGATAAGATCAGATGAAATCAGATGATCATGTGACCCAATCACCAGAGAGTGATCAAGTCCAAAACCCATCACCAACACTCCCCCGGGATGAGATCAGTCTCTCAGCCTCTCCCCTGCAATCTCATCAGTGTGCGCAACCTTGCCACCTGAGGCCGAGGCAGCGCCTTGGTCAGGATGTCAGCCAGCTGGTCCTGCGTTGGCACATACTTCACATCAATGAACCCTCTGGCCACTTCATCTCTGAGCCAGTAGTGTGCAAGGTCCAGATGCTTCATACGCCCATGGTGTTCAGGATTCTTGGACACAGATATGGCAGACTGGTTGTCCATCATCAAGGGAGAAGCCCCAGACACACCATGCTCCAGCTTATGCAGCAGATTCCGCATCCACTTGATCTCCTTCCCAGCATCCACACCAGCCACATACTCTGCCTCAGTGGTGGACAGAGAGATGGTGGACTGCAGCTTGCTCCTCCAGCTTACTGGTCCACCAGCCATCATAATGACATACCCCCCAGTGCTTTTCATGGAGTCCTTGTCTCCAGCATGATCAGCATCAGTGAAGGTGGTGAAGAGGTTGTCAGGATGGATGTGGGTGGCTGGGTCATAGAGGGTGGGAGAGGATTTGGAGTAGGTGATGCGGAAGTCAAGGGTGCCCTGGATGTATCGCAGCAGGTGCTTGACTGCCTTCCAGTGCTCTTCACCAGGATTACTATTGAAGCGCGCTAGCACCCCCACAGCATAGGAGATGTCAGGGCGAGTCTGACAGGCCAGGTACATCAGAGAGCCAACAGCAGACAGATAGTTGCCCTTGAACTGCTTGGACTCCTCCTCAGTCTTGGCTCCCATCTCCTTGGTCAGAGACAGGCCAGGCAGCATGGGTGTATCCACAGGCTTGCAGTCAGCCATGCCATACTGCTCTAGGAGGTTCACAGCATACTGGCGCTGGGAGATACTGATGTCTCCAGTGTCTGCATCACGCTCTATCTTGATCCCCAGAAGCCACTCTGTAGGACCCAGATCCCGCACCTTGAAGGCCGTGCCAAGCTGGGCAATGACCCTGTCAATGTCAGCATCATGCTTTGCAGCAATGGTGCCATCATCAACATAGATGGGCAGGATCACGCGCACCACACCATCAGAGTAGATGTGGCAGGAGCTGTCAGACTTGATGCACTTGAACCCCATGGCAGTCAGCTTGGCAACCAACTTGATGCGCCACTGGCGGCCAGCCTGCTTCAGTCCATAGATGGACCGGTTCAGCTTCAGCACCTGGCCCTTCTCTCCCTGGGGGAACCCTTCTGGCTGAGTCATGTAGACATCCTCATCCAGGTCCCCATTGAGGTAGGCAGAAGAGAAGTCCATGGAGCGCAACTTGAGGTTGTTCTGGGCAGCCAGAGCGAGGATGACGCGCAGAGTAGCAGGTCTAAAGGTGGGTGCAAACACCTCGTGGTAGTCAATGCCATAGCGCTGGCCACGACCATCTGCCACGAGTCTGGCTTTGTAGCGTTCCACAGTGCCATCAGACTTGTGTTTGATCACAAACACCCATTGAGAGCGGATTGGCTTGACCCCTTGTGGCAAGTCGACCACATCCCATGTGCAGTTGCTGAGCAGAGAGTCAATCTCAGATGCAGCTGCAGCGCGCCATAGTGGACCATCCTCCCGCTTGAACGCTTCAAAGAACGACCGGGGGTTCCCAGAGGCTACAGCAGACAACACGGACTGCACTGCAGTAGCGTGAGCTGCTGCCAGCCTGGGATCTAAGGGGTCACCCTCGCGAGCCACAATGAGGGCGGAGGATGACTTCAGAAGCAGCTCATCGTCACTAAGGTCTTCAGGGATCTCTTCAAAGATCTCTGCCATGGTGCGCCTGGGAGGAGCAGCAGCCGGAGCTGGAGCCCTTCTGGGTGGTGCAGGGACACGATGGATGCCAGCAGCAGCACGACGAGCTGCCACCCCAATTGGAGATTGGGAGGAGGAGGCGAGGGTAGAGGGTGAAGCGGGGCATCCCCAGCTGGTGGTGGAGATGGAGGTGGTGGAGCTTGACACAAGAAGTCGATTTCATCATCACTGCTGGCTGCAGGAGAGGGAACTCGTGGTGCAGGGAGAGGACGAGCAGGCGGCTGTTGCTGCTCATCATCACCATCGTCATCAGGAACATACACCGGTGCCGGAGCACGAGGGGGATCCACCAGCATGGAGGAGGGGGGTGCCACAGGACAGCTCCTCATCGCTGGAGGGGTGCTGCCTGGGAAGTAGCGCTCATCAAACACTGCTCTCTCAGCGATAACAAGTTTCCGAGTCTCTGGGTTGAAGAACAACCATCCCTTGTACCCTGCAGGATAGCCTACAAAGATACACTTCTGGACATGATGCCCAGAAGGACCTCTCTTGTCTCTTTGCACATGCACATAGGCAAGGCATCCCCAAACACGCAGATGAGACACATCAGGCTTTGCCTTGAACCACAGCTCATGGGGAGTCCTGGTAGGGTCTCGAGCTGTGGGGTGCATGTTGCACACATGGATGTATGCAGACACCGCCAGTGCCCTGAATGCAGGGGGCAGGTTGGCTTCGTGTAACATGGCAGTGGAGTGCTCATCAACGGTGCGGTTAGACCGCTCTGCTGTCCCATTCTGCTGAGGCCGCGCCCTGACTGAATGGCGGTGCACAATGCCACACTTGTCCAGATGTGATCTGAACTCATTAGACATGTACTCTCCCCCTTTATCGTCCTGGAATGCCTTGATCTTGAGCCCCCAGTGAGTCTCAGCATACGCTTGAAACATCTTAAGGGCTGCAAATGTCTCACTCTTGTTCTTCATGTGGTATGCTACCTTGAAGCCAGTGTGATCATCAACAAAAGTCACCCTGTGCTTCCAGCCCTCGCGGGTGGGCACAGAGTAGCTCTTTAGATCAGAGTGAATGAGATCAAGAGGCGCTCCAGAACGATGACCAGTTGAGGGAAACAGGCCAGCATTCAGCTTGCCAAAGAGACATGGCTCACAGATGGGGTCTGGTTTCCTAGCAGAGGCAAGCCTCACACCAGTAACCAGCTCTTTATCCATGACTAGCTTGGTATCACTGTGGTGTCCAAGCCGCCTGTGCATCAGGCTGAGGTCAATGGGAAGAGTCCCAGCTGTAGAGACCAGTGCTGAACCAGCAGAAGGGAAACCAGTCTCTCTCACAAATGCCTGACCCTGCTCTGAGATATCTGCCACAAAGTACACTTCACCATTGCGCTTGAACAGGATGTAGTTCTCCTTCATGAGCACAGTGTAGTCATGGTGAACTGACAGGTATGTAGTGGAGATCAGATTGTGTGACAGAGCAGGGACATAGAGCACATTGGAGAGGATCACAGACCGGCTCCTGGCATGTCCATGGATTAGTGGCCTAAGCACTATCTCCCCCACAAGCTCTGAATAGACCACAAGTCCATTAGCCACTCTGATGGGTGCCCTATGAGGACGAGTGTTCTGCAGCAGGTGCACACAATGGGTCATGTGTGATGTAGCACCAGAATCTGCAATCCATCTCAGCTCAGGGTCTGCAGTGGAGTGGGAGAGAAGGCTTGTATGAGTGGCCACTTCAGACTTGACTGCACCCTTTCTAGGCCTAGGCCTAGGCTCAGGCTCTGGCTCAGGCTCTGGCTCAGGCTCAGAAGCATTGTCCTCTAGGAGAGACAGAAACTCTGGGCATTTTAGGAGTGTGTGGCCATGTTGATAACAGGCATAACACAATGGCTGAGCAGAAGCAGGTGCAGCTGCCAGGGCAGCAGAAGGAGCAAAGACTGATGGATGAGAGTGGGAATTTGATGCCATGCTGTGCTCAAAAATGCGCCCAGAATGATGTAGGAGATGTATGTATGTAGCTACAGGCTCTCAGGAGTGTGTTGATCTCAGGCACCTAGCTGTCTCAACCTCAGGATCACAGGAATGACTACCTGGTGTTTCCTGATGGACCAAAGAGCACACCCACTTAAGGATAGAGTCCCAACTACTAGTGCCTGAACCACAGACACTATAAGAGCAGAAAAAAAAAACCAGAACAGAGGGGAGCAGAGATGTCAACTGCAGTAGCAGAACTGGGGCAAGCAGGCAGCAGCAGGCAGAGAAAATCAGAGAATGGAAAAAACTCGAAAATCTCAGAATAGATGACTCAGAGGCACTCTAGAGGCAGGGGCCTATAACCTGTTGAAGCAGGAAATGCAGAGAGGACTGGAGTCAACAGTAAGAAGCTCTGCATTGCAAGACAAGACAAGAAAAGAATCTACAGACCTGGAGTCAACAGTAAGAAGCTGAAGAACTCCAGGGAGGGAGGAACTATCTATGTAGATGGAGCATGTGACTGTATAGGAATCATGTGATCAGAAGTCATGTGACCAAAATGATGGAATGATGGGAACAGTGATGGAATCAGATATCATCAGTGATAGGATCAGATGGAATCAGATGATCATGTGACCCAATCACCAGAGAGTGATCAAGTCCAAAACCCATCACCAACACAAGAATCCTGAACACCATGGGCGTATGAAGCATCTGGACCTTGCACACTACTGGCTCAGAGATGAAGTGGCCAGAGGGTTCATTGATGTGAAGTATGTGCCGACGCAGGACCAGCTGGCTGATATTATGACCAAGGCACTGCCTCGGCCTCAGGTGGCAAGGTTGCGCACACTGATGAGATTGCGGGGGAGAGGCTGAGAGACTGATCTCATCCCAGGGGAGTGTTGGTGATGGGTTTTGGACTTGATCACTCTCTGGTGATTGGGTCACATGATCACCTGATTCCATCTGATCCTATCACTGATGATATCGGATTCCATCACTGTTCCCATCATTCCATCATTCTGGTCACATGACTTCTGATCACATGATTCCTGTACAGTCACATGCTCCATCCACATAGATAGTTCCTCCCTCCCTGGAGTTCTTCAGCTTCTTACTGTTGACTCCAGGTCTGTAGATTCTTTTCTTGTCTTGTCTTGCAATGCAGAGCTTCTTACTGTTGACTCCAGTCCTCTCTGCATTCTGGCAAGATTCTCTTTGAGGAACTTGTCCAGCTTGACCTGTTCATTCCGTGACAATGGGTAGACCTTGCAGTCCACTGCCTTGGAACCAGGTTTGAGTTCAATTGCGTGGTCCCATGTGCGTCTGTCTAGCAGCGAGTCGAATGATTCTTTTGCGAACACCTTGATGAATTCCCGGTATTGATCCGGAACCTTCCCCTTGGTCATTCTCTCCCTCTCCTTTTCCGCTTCTTCTGCAAACTTCTGCGCCGGCGTTGCCTTTAGCCGTAGATCAACCTCCTTCCCAAAGTTGACCAATAGGATTGATTCTCCTTCCTCCAACTCCGATGCACACGTGTCCAGGTCAACTGAGTCCATATCTATCATCGCCTGATGCTCCTTGTGACCCCTCATGTTGCACTGTTCCGGACATCGACTGAATTTCATTGTCTGCTTGTGCCAGTCCACCTCGGGGTTATGCTCCATCAACCAATCAAAGCCAATGAAGATCTGTGCTTTTCCCAGGCATGTCAGGAGGAACGGGCATGTTTCCACGTGAGGGCCAATTCTCATCCTCAAATTGACATAGTGTGTGATCTGGCCACTGATGTTCTTGGCGTTGTTAGCGTTACGGGCCATGATGGGTTGGGGGAGTTCCTGGATATCCAATCTTTCTGCCTGCGCATAGTCAGTGTTGATGCAACAGGTACTGCAACTGCTGTCAAGCAGTGCCTTGACTCTGCGCATCCTCCCTGAGTCCAGGCCTGTGATCTGGACATATACGTCCATCGAATGCCTCTTCCTCTCTGCCTCGTAGTTGCGCAACTCCTGCGCCAACCTACTGGGTTGAGGGCCCTTCTGTTTCTTGGCTGCTGATCTTGTCTAAACAGCGTCTGGTACCCTTGTGTGCCTGGGTGCTTCTGGAACCATGATTTCTGTCAATTCCTTATGTGCTTCCTCCTTTTCCAAGGATTGAGCCTCCGGAGCAATGCTCCCCTTTTTGGTCTTTGTTGACGTGGTTCCTTCTCCACGAGCCATAAATACGTAGGAGTCCAAAATTAATTTATCTGCAGCCTTCTGATCCTTTTTACTCTGTAAGTACTCTCTATTTAAAGCTATTTTTCTTTGTCGTTCTTTTTCTATATCGGCAATGAGAAAATCGTGAATATTGGTACATAGTGAGTCCAAGATTGTGTATGTATGTGCAGAATCGTTCATGTCTTTAATCGAAACAAGTACAGAAAATTGTCCATAGTCCGGATGCTCCACCTCCTTGGCTAGAGGAGTGGAGCGCTTCAAAAACCCTTCTCGCGCAGCTTCTCGGCAATCTCCTTGAGGAACTCGTTGTCCTTGTCCCCATTCTCGATCTCTTCTAGCATTGTGGCCCAGTTGAAGAATGTGCGCTTCTTCCTTGGCTCTGGACAGTTCCGCGCAATGTGCCCAGGCTGCTGACAGTTGTAGCAGATGATATTGCGGCCGCGGGCGTGGGTGCAATCAATTTCCATCAGAACCGGTTTATTGGCAATGGGTCGGGTCGGTGCAGGTGCAGGCATTGTTGGCGCAGCCTGTGGGCGGAACTGAGGAGGTGGTCGTGGCGTGGGATGTCCGTAAGATGCCTTGCGTAGCTGGTCGCGTAGAGCATTGGCTTCGATGTTGATGCACCAGGCTTTGAACGCCCCATAGGCCTTGGGCAGAGGGACACCAGTGTTGTAGAGACAGCTGGCGATCTTGCTACTGAGTCCGCGCTCCAGGAACTTGATGAGGATATTGTCTTGGTCCCCCTTCTTGTACTCGCCCTTGTTGTTGGTGGTGTCAACCACATTGTATCCTACATCCGCAGCCAATATCTCAAAGTTGGAGATGTAGTCCGCAAAGGACCGTTTGTTTTGGCGCAGGGCCATGAGTCGAGCAGCAGCAACTTGTTCCATATTGGAGTCCCCAAAAGCCCTCTGAAGCTCCTCCAGGAAGTTCTTTGATGTGACCCCTGCCTTCAGCCCCTGGAAGCCATCAATCAAAGTTGTGCTGCTTCCAGTTCATTGCCCATCTTGAGGTGGCGCAGCTCATGCTGGTCTTGTTACGGAGGTAGGAGAGGAGGAAGAGGATCTTGGTCTTATCCTGCAAGAACTCTGATCAGTAGGCACCAATGTCGGTGGTGCACGAGTCTACAAAGCCTAGATATTTGGACTTGTCCCCATTGAAGTAAGGAGGGTTGGTGGCGAGGTGTTGAAGCAGGAAATGCAGAGAGGACTGGAGTCAACAGTAAGAAGCTCTGCATTGCAAGAGAAAACAAGAAAAGAATCTACAGACCTGGAGTCAACAGTAAGAAGCTGAAGAACTCCAGGGAGGGAGGAACTATCTATGTGGATGGAGCATGTGACTGTATAGGAATCATGTGATCAGAAGTCATGTGACCAGAATGATGGAATGATGGGAACAGTGATGGAATCAGATATCATCAGTGATCTAATCAGTGATAGGATCAGATGGAATCAGTGATCATGTGACCCAATCACCAGAGAGTGATCAAGTCCAAAACCCATCACCAACAAGCTAGTCATAGATAAAGAGCTAGTTACTGGTGTGAGGCTTGCCTCTGCTAGGAAGCCAGACCCCATCTGTGAGCCATGCCTCTTTGGCAAGCTGAATGCTGGCCTGTTTCCCTCAACTGGTCATCGTTCTGGAGCGCCTCTTGATCTCATTCACTCTGATCTAAAGAGCTACTCTGTGCCCACCCGCGAGGGCTGGAAGCACAGGGTGACTTTTATTGATGATCACACTGGCTTCAAGGTTGCATACCACATGAAGAACAAGAGTGAGACATTTGCAGCCCTTAAGATGTTTCAAGCGTATGCTGAGACTCACTGGGGGCTGAAGATCAAGGCATTCCAGGACGATAAAGGGGGAGAGTACATGTCTAATGAGTTCAGAGCACATCTGGACAAGTGTGGCATTGTGCACCGCCATTCAGTCAGGGCACGGCCTCAGCAGAATGGGACAGCAGAGCGGTCTAACCGCACCGTTGATGAGCACTCGACTGCCATGTTACACGAAGCCAACCTGCCCCCTGCATTCAGGGCACTGGCGGTGTCTGCATACATCCATGTGTGCAACATGCACCCCACAGCTCGAGACCCTACCAGGACTCCCCATGAGCTGTGGTTCAAGGCAAAGCCTGATGTGTCTCATCTTCGTGTTTGGGGATGCCTTGCCTATGTGCATGTGCAAAGAGACAAGAGAGGTCCTTCTGGTCACCATGTCCAGAAGTGTATCTTTGTAGGCTATCCTGCAGGGTACAAGGGATGGTTGTTCTTCAACCCAGAGACCCGGAAACTTGTGATTGCTGAGAGAGCAGTGTTTGATGAGCGCTACTTCCCAGGCAGCACCCCTCAAGCTATGAGGAGCTGTCCTGCGGCACCCCCCTCCTCCATGCTGGTGGATGCCCCTCGTGCTCCGGCACCGGTGTATGTCCCTGATGACGATGGTGACGATGAGCAGCAACAGCCGCCTGCTCGTCCTCTCCCTGCACCTCGAATTCCCTCTCCTGCAGCCAGCAGTGATGATGAAATCGACTTCTTGCGTCGAGCTCCACCACCTCCATCTCCACCACCAGCTGGGGATGCCCCGCTTCACCCTCTACCCTCGCCTCCTCCTCCCCAATCTCCAATTGGGGTGGCAGCTCGTCGTGCTGCTGCTGGCATCCATCGTGTCCCTGCACCACCCAGAAGGGCTCCAGCCCCGGCTGCTGCTCCTCCCAGGCGCACCATGGCAGAGATCTTTGAAGGGATCCCTGAAGACCTTAGTGACGATGAGCTGCTTCTGAAGTCATCCTCCGCCCTCATTGTGGCTCGCGAGGGTGACCCCTTAGATCCCAGGCTGGCAGCAGCTCACGCTACTGCAGTGCAGTCCGTGTTGTCTGCTGTAGCCTCTGGGAACCCCCGGTCGTTCTTTGAAGCGTTCAAGCGGGAGGATGGTCCACTATGGCGCGCTGCAGCTGCATCTGAGATTGACTCTCTGCTCAGCAACTGCACATGGGATGTGGTCGACTTGCCACAAGGGGTCAAGCCAATCCGCTCTCAATGGGTGTTTGTGATCAAACACAAGTCTGATGGCACTGTGGAACGCTACAAAGCCAGACTCGTGGCAGATGGTCGTGGCCAGCGCTATGGCATTGACTACCACGAGGTGTTTGCACCCACCTTTAGACCTGCTACTCTGCGCGTCATCCTTGCCCTCGCTGCCCAGAACAGTCTCAAACTGCGCTCCATCGACTTCTCTTCTGCCTATCTGAATGGGGACCTGGATGAGGATGTCTATATGACTCAGCCAGAAGGGTTCCCCCAAGGAGAGAAGGGCCAGGTCCTGAAGCTGAACCGGTCCATCTATGGGCTGAAGCAGGCTGGCCGCCAGTGGCGCATCAAGTTGGTTGCCAAGCTGACTGCCATGGGGTTCAAGTGCATCAAGTCAGACAGCTCCTGCCACATCTACTCTGATGGTGTGGTGCGCGTGATCCTGCCCATCTATGTTGATGATGGCACCATTGCTGCAAAGCATGATGCTGACATTGACAAGGTTATTGCCCAGCTTGGCACGGCCTTCAAGGTGCGGGATCTGGGTCCCACAGAGTGGCTTCTGGGGATCAAGATAGAGCGTGATGCAGACACTGGGGACATCAGCATCTCCCAGCGCCAGTATGCTGTGAACCTTCTAGAGCAGTATGGCATGGCTGACTGCAAGCCTGTGGACACCCCCATGCTGCCTGGCCTGTCTCTGACCAAGGAGATGGGAGCCAAGACTGAGGAGGAGTCCAAGCAGTTCAAGGGCAACTATCTGTCTGCTGTTGGCTCTCTGATGTATCTGGCTTGTCAGACTCGCCCTGACATCTCCTATGCTGTGGGGGTGTTAGCACGCTTCAATAGCAATCCTGGTGAAGAGCACTGGAAGGCTGTCAAACACCTGCTTCGATACATCCAGGGCACCCTTGATTTCCGCATCACCTACTCCAAATCCTCGCCCACCCTCTATGATCCAGCCACCCACATCCATCCTGACGACCTCTTCACCACCTTCACTGATGCTGATCATGCTGGAGACAAGGACTCCATGAAAAGCACTCGGGTATGTTATCATGATGGCTGGTGGACCAGTGAGCTGGAGGAGCAAGCTGCAGTCCACTATCTCTCTGTCCACTACTGAGGCAGAGTATGTGGCTGGTGTGGATGCTGGGAAGGAGATCAAGTGGATGCGGAATCTGCTACACGAGCTGGAGCATGGTGTGTCTGGGGCTTCTTCCTTGATGATGGACAACCAGTCTGCTATATCTGTGTCCAAGAATCCTGAACACCATGGGCGTATGAAGCATCTGGACCTTGCACACTACTGGCTCAGAGATGAAGTGGCCAGAGGGTTCATTGATGTGAAGTATGTGCCGACGCAGGACCAGCTGGCTGATATTATGACCAAGGCACTGCCTCGGCCTCAGGTGGCAAGGTTGCGCACACTGATGAGATTGCGGGGGAGAGGCTGAGAGACTGATCTCATCCCGGGGGAGTGTTGGTGATGGGTTTTGGACTTGATCACTCTCTGGTGATTGGGTCACATGATCACTGATTCCATCTGATCCTATCACTGATTAGATCACTGATGATATCTGATTCCATCACTGTTCCCATCATTCCATCATTCTGGTCACATGACTTCTGATCACATGATTCCTATACAGTCACATGCTCCATCCACATAGATAGTTCCTCCCTCCCTGGAGTTCTTCAGCTTCTTACTGTTGACTCCAGGTCTGTAGATTCTTTTCTTGTTTTCTCTTGCAATGCAGAGCTTCTTACTGTTGACTCCAGTCCTCTCTGCATTTCCTGCTTCAACACCTCGCCACCAACCCTCCTTACTTCAATGGGGACAAGTCCAAATATCTAGGCTTTGTAGACTCGTGCACCACCGACATTGGTGCCTACTGATCAGAGTTCTTGCAGGATAAGACCAAGATCCTCTTCGTCCTCTCCTACCTCCGTAACAAGACCAGCATGAGCTGCGCCACCTCAAGATGGGCAATGAACTGGAAGCAGCACAACTTTGATTGATGGCTTCCAGGGGCTGAAGGCAGGGGTCACATCAAAGAACTTCCTGGAGGAGCTTCAGAGGGCTTTTGGGGACTCCAATATGGAACAAGTTGCTGCTGCTCGACTCATGGCCCTGCGCCAAAACAAACGGTCCTTTGCGGACTACATCTCCAACTTTGAGATATTGGCTGCGGATGTAGGATACAATGTGGTTGACACCACCAACAACAAGGGCGAGTACAAGAAGGGGGACCAAGACAATATCCTCATCAAGTTCCTGGAGCGCGGACTCAGTAGCAAGATCGCCAGCTGTCTCTACAACACTGGTGTCCCTCTGCCCAAGGCCTATGGGGCGTTCAAAGCCTGGTGCATCAACATCGAAGCCAATGCTCTACGCGACCAGCTACGCAAGGCATCTTACGGACATC
Organism: Mycena citricolor; assembly: GCA_963692855.1. Classification (NCBI taxonomy): domain Eukaryota; kingdom Fungi; phylum Basidiomycota; class Agaricomycetes; order Agaricales; family Mycenaceae; genus Mycena; species Mycena citricolor. The sequence goes on along the minus strand of CAVNYO010000119.1, from coordinate 49,213 downwards.
CCACGCCACGACCACCTCCTCAGTTCCGCCCACAGGCTGCGCCAACAATGCCTGCACCTGCACCGACCCGACCCATTGCCAATAAACCGGTTCTGATGGAAATTGATTGCACCCACGCCCGCGGCCGCAATATCATCTGCTACAACTGTCAGCAGCCTGGGCACATTGCGCGGAACTGTCCAGAGCCAAGGAAGAAGCGCACATTCTTCAACTGGGCCACAATGCTAGAAGAGATCGAGAATGGGGACAAGGACAACGAGTTCCTCAAGGAGATTGCCGAGAAGCTGCGCGAGAAGGGTTTTTGAAGCGCTCCACTCCTCTAGCCAAGGAGGTGGAGCATCCGGACTATGGACAATTTTCTGTACTTGTTTCGATTAAAGACATGAACGATTCTGCACATACATACACAATCTTGGACTCACTATGTACCAATATTCACGATTTTCTCATTGCCGATATAGAAAAAGAACGACAAAGAAAAATAGCTTTAAATAGAGAGTACTTACAGAGTAAAAAGGATCAGAAGGCTGCAGATAAATTAATTTTGGACTCCTACGTATTTATGGCTCGTGGAGAAGGAACCACGTCAACAAAGACCAAAAAGGGGAGCATTGCTCCGGAGGCTCAATCCTTGGAAAAGGAGGAAGCACATAAGGAATTGACAGAAATCATGGTTCCAGAAGCACCCAGGCACACAAGGGTACCAGACGCTGTTTAGACAAGATCAGCAGCCAAGAAACAGAAGGGCCCTCAACCCAGTAGGTTGGCGCAGGAGTTGCGCAACTACGAGGCAGAGAGGAAGAGGCATTCGATGGACGTATATGTCCAGATCACAGGCCTGGACTCAGGGAGGATGCGCAGAGTCAAGGCACTGCTTGACAGCAGTTGCAGTACCTGTTGCATCAACACTGACTATGCGCAGGCAGAAAGATTGGATATCCAGGAACTCCCCCAACCCATCATGGCCCGTAACGCTAACAACGCCAAGAACATCAGTGGCCAGATCACACACTATGTCAATTTGAGGATGAGAATTGGCCCTCACGTGGAGACACGCACGTTCCTTCTGACGTGTCTCGGAAAAGCTTGGATCTTCATCGGTCTTGATTGGCTGACGGAACACAACCCCGAGGTGGATTGACAGGAGCAGACGATGAGATTCAGCCGATGCCCAGAGTGGTGTCACATGAGGGGTCACGAGGAGCACCAAGCAATGATTGACATGGATGCAATTCACCTGGACACGGGCGCACCGGATCTGGAAGAGGGAGAATCAATCCTGTTGATCGACTTTGGAAAGGAGGTGGATCTACGGCTGAAGGAAACGCCGGCGCAGAAATTCGCAGAAGAAGCGGAAAAAGAGAAGGAGAGGATGACCAAGGGAAAGATTCCGGATCAGTACTGAGAATTCGTCAAGGTATTTGCCAAGGAATCATTCAACTCACTGCCAGACCGACGAACATGGGACCATGCAATTGAGCTCAAACCAGGTTCCAAGGCAGTGGACTGCAAGGTGTACCCGTTATCACAAAACAAACAGGTCAAACTCGACAAGTTCTTACAGGAGAACCTGGCCAGCGGACGGATCAGGCCATCGAAATCACCCATGGCATCAGCATTCTTCTTTGTCAAGAAAAAAGATGGCTTGCTACGCCCTGTCCAAGACTATCGGAAGCTGAATGAGATGACAACCCAAAATCGATACCCACTACCGCTGATCTCCAAACTGGTCCATAATCTATGCGGCGCCAAGTTCTTCACAAAGCTCAACATCTGGTGGGGATACAACAATGTACGGATCAAAGAAGGTGACGAGTGGAAGGCTGCGTTCTGCACAAACCGCGGGCTGTATGAGCCCTTGGTCATGTTCTTTGGCCTCACAAACTCCCCTGCAACCTTTCAAAACATGATGAATGACATACTCCGAGAACTGATCAACGAGGGTCATGTGGTAGTTTATCTTGATGATATACTAATCTTCACAGAAACCTTGGACGAACATCGGCGGATCACAAAACGAGTACTTGAATTGCTACAAAAACACAAGCTATACCTGAAACCCAAAAAGTGCGAGTTCAAACGCACAGAGATTGAATATCTGGGGGTAATTATTGAACACAATTCGATGCAGATGGACCCAGTCAAGATCAAGGGCGTGATGGAATGGCCTGAACCAAAAAGTGTCGAACAAGTCCAAGCATTCCTGGGGTTCACCAACTTCTATCAATGCTTCGTCCGGGGATATGCGGAGGTTGCCAAGCTATTGACACGACTGACAGGGAAGGCAGGATGGTCATGGGGTACAGATGAGTGTGCAGCATTTGATGGGTTAAAGAAGAGAATCGCGGAGGATGCAGTCTTAGCACTGCCAAATGACACCGGCCAAGATCATCTGGAAGCCGATGCCTTGGAAGGGGCAACAGGATCTGTTTTGAGCCAAAACCAAGACGGCATTTGGCGCCCAATCACATTTATTTTACACGCATTGACCGAAACCAAGCAAAATTATGAGATCTACAACAAGGAAATGCTTGCAATCATGTTATCGCTCGACGAATGGAGGCAGCTGCTCTTGGGGGCCACAGAAACGTTTGAGATCTTCACCGATCATCAAAATCTCGAGTAGTTCCAAAAACCACAGAAGCTCAATTGATGGCAGGCACGATGGATTACAGAGCTGGTGGAGTTTGATTTCACTTTACGACACCGGCCCAGCGCACTCAACCGCAAGGCGGACCTCTTATCTCGACGAGCAGATTACGATCAGGGCAAGAACGACAACAAGGACGTCATGCTACTAAAGCCGGAGTTCTTCCGATCACAAGAAGTCACATTCGAGGGGCAGGATCAGCAGCTAATCAATGAGATCAAGGCCACTCGGTCAATTGATGGAAGCGTCAAGGCAGCCTTGGAGAAGTCACTCGTCAGATGGAAAAAAGAAGATGGACTCATCACATACCATGGGAAGCTCTATGTGCCGAGGAACAAGGAGCTGCAGGACAAGTTCATTGGGCTACACCATGATACACCTCTGGTCGGACACGCTGGGATCAACCAAACGCAGGAGATGGTGGAAAGGAACTACTGGTGGCCAAGGATGGGAAACCAGATTTGGAACTACATCCAGACGTGCGAGGCATGCCAACGGACCAAGACCAGGAGAGCAAGGACAGGGACTCTACACCCGCATGCAGTTCCAAATGCGCCGTGGGAAATCATCTCGATGGATCAAATCGGACCCCTGCCAGTCAGTAATGGGTATGATGCAATTCATGTGTGGTGTGACACCTTCACCAAAATGATCCATGTCAAACCAATTAGTACTGACATCAGCAGCAAAGGAGTGGCACGATTAACCAGAGACCGAGTCTTCCGCTACCACGGGATCCCTTGCAAGATCATCACCGATAGGGATTTGCACTACATCAAGGGCTTCATGAAGGAGACGAATTGGATGTTGGGCGTGGAAATGAATCCAGGGACCGCATACCACCCGATCACAGATGGACAAACAGAGCGTATGAATCAGGAGATTGAGCATTATCTCCGCATCTACGTCAATTACCATCAGACGGACTGGTCGGAGTGGCTGGGAATGGCAGAGTTTGCATATAACAACAAGATGAACACGTCGACCAAAATATCACCGTTCTACGCCAATCACGGATATCACCCATGGAAGGGAGTGGAGCAGCGGATGGAATCAAGAAACGAGTCGGCGGAGGAGTTTGTAAAAAGAATCAAGGAAATACAAGACAAAGCAAAAGCAGCATTAGAAAAGGCAAATGAAAAAATGAAAAAATACTACGATAAACAAAGAAAAGAAGTTCCGGAGTTGAAGGTTGGGATGAAGGTGTACATAGAAGGGGATAATATCAAGATGGACAGACCCTTGAAGAAGATGAGCAACAAGAGATTGGGGCCATACGAGATACTGGAGAAGGTTGGAGCGGCCGCATGGAAGCTGGATTTGCCGGACACGGACCGAAGGCATCTGGTGTTCAACGAGTCACTGTTGACACCCTATCACGAACCACCCCCCCATTGCTGAGAGAAGAGGCCCGTAGCCAAGATGATCGGAGGTGCAGAGGAGTGGAAAGTCGAAGAGATCGTGAAAGAGCAAAACATCGGCCGAGGAAAACAGTACTTGGTCAAATGGAAGGGATGGCCACATAGCGAAAATACTTGGGAACCATCATGTCACCTTACCCACACAAAGAAGGTCCTGAGAGATTGGCAGAGGAAACAATCCAACCTAGACACACGCATTTGCCTCCTGCCAATGCTTGAAGCCAGACATTGGGATTATCTCATCCACTGCTACAAACCCAGAGACAAACGCCTTCCATACCTCCAACGACAACTCTTCGACCCTTACGAAAACGTCTTCACGTCCATTGACCTAGTCGATGAGGACATCGACCCTAGAGAGGGGGTAATGTCATAGTTCGGCCACTTTTTCATCTTATCACTGACAATCTTATCTTATCCTTGACATGACTTATCTTATCATGGATCACAGCATCAGACGGTCCGGGCTAGGGGAACAGGGGTTATCCTTATCAATTCAAGGCTGCGCGACATATGCTCTAGAAGGTTCTACTACAACCCATGACCAGCGTTCCATGTGGTACATAGTCTTATGACTCATTAATTGTAGATATGACTCAGACTGAATTTGGGTATAAATACTGTAGCTACTTGGTTGTATTCTCCAGTCTTCGAATTCACTTCTCTTTTCGACATTATCTCTTGTTGATTGTCACAGATAAGGTGATTGATAGCATGATTGTAAAAAAATGATTGAATCATGACATTACCCCCTCTCTAGGGTCAATGTCCTCATCAACAGGGCCAATTGGTGTGAAGACGTTGTTGTAGGGGTCGAAAAGTTGTTAGGGATATGGAAGTTGCTCATCCTTGGGTATGTAGCAATGGATAAGGTAATCCCAGTGTCCAGCTTTGAGCATTGGCAGGAGGCAAATGCGTGTGTCTGGGTTGGATTGTTTCCTCTGCCAATCTCTCAGGACCTTCTTTGCATGGGTTAGATGACATGATGGTTCCCAGGTGTTTTTGCTATGCAGTCATCCCTTCCATTTGACCAAGTATTGTTTCTCTTGGCCGACGTTTTGCTCTTTCATGATCTCTTCAACTTCCTACTCTTCAGCTCCTCCAATCATCTTTGCCACGGGTCTCTTCTCTCGGCGATGGGGGGGTGGTTTGTGATAGGGTGTCAACAGTGACTCATTGAACATTGGGTGTCTCCAGTCCGTATCCAGTAAGTCCAGTTTCCATGCGGCCGCTCCAACCTTCTCCAAAATCTTGTACGGCCCTAATCTCTTGTTGCTCATCTTCTTCGAAGGCCTGTCCATCTCGATATTGTCCCCTTCTATGTACACCTTCATTCCAACCTTCAACTCCGGAACCTCTTTTCTTTGTTTATTGTAGTATTTTTTCATTTTTTTCTTTTGCTTTTTCTAATGCTGTTTTCGCTTCATCTTGTATTTCTTTCATTCTTCCGCCAACTCATTCCTTGATTCCATCCTCTGCTCTACTCCTTTCCATGGGTGATATCCGTTGTTTGCATAAAATGGCAATACTTTGGTGGACGTGTTCATTTTGTCATTATATGCAAACTCCGCTATTCCCAGCCACTCCAACCAATCCGTCTGATGGTAATTGACATAGATGCGGAGATAATGCTCAATTTTCTGATTCATGCATTCCATCTGCCTATCTGTGATCAGGTGGTATGCGGTCCCAGGGTTCATCTCCACTCCCAACATCCAATTTGTTTCCTTCATGAAGCCCTTGATGTACCGTGCGTCCCTGTTGGTGATGATCTTGCGAGGGATCCCGTCATAGCAGAAGATCTGGTCCCGAGTTAGCCATACTACTCCTTCGCTAGTGATGTCAGTACTGATTGGTTCCATGTGAATCATTTTTGTGAGGGTGTCACCCCACACATAAATCACATCATACCCATTGCTGACCGGTAGAGGTCCAATTTGATCCATTGAGATGATTTCCCATAGAGCACTTGGTACCGCATGTGGATGCAGAGTTCCTGTCCTCGCCCTCTTTGTCTTTGTCTGTTAGCACGCCTCGCACGTCTGGATGTATTTTCGGATCTGATTTCCCATCCTTGGCCACCAATAATTCCTTTCCGCCATTTCCTGCGTCCGGTTGATCCCTGCGTGTCCGACAAGAGGCGTGTCATGGTGTAGTCCAATGATCTTGTCTTGTAGCTCCTTGTCCCTTGGTATGTAGAGCTTCCCGTGATACGTGATAAGTTCATCTTCCTTTTTCCATTTGGGGAGAGACTTCTCCAATGCTGCCTTGACACTTCCATCAATTGATTGAATGGCCTTGATCTCATCGGTCAGCTGTTGATCCTGTCCCTCAAATATGACTTCTTGTGATTGGAACAACTCGGGCTTCAACAAGGTGATGTCCTTGTTGTCGTTCTTGCCTTGGTCGTGATCCGCCTGTCGAGATAAAAGATCAGCCTTGCAATTGAGTGCACCTGGTCGGTGTTGTGAGGTGAAATTGAACTCTGCCAACTCCGTGATCCATCGAGCTTGTCATTGGTTGAGCTTCTGCGGTTTCCGGAAGTACTCAAGATTCTGATGATCTGTGAAAATCTCAAATGTTTCAGTGGCTCCCATGAGCAGTTGTCTCAAAACAGACCGTGTTGCCCCTTCCAAAGCATCGGCTTCTAGACAATATTGGCCAGTATCATTTGGCAGTGCTAAGACCGCATCTTCCACGATTCTCTTCTTCAGCCTGTCAAATGCCGCATGCTCATCCGTACCCCATGACCATCCTGCCTTCCCTGTCAACCGTGTTAACAGCTTGGCCACCTCTGCATATCCCCAAACAAAGCGTCAATAGAAGTTTGTGAATCCGAGGAAAGCTGGGACTTGTTTGACACTCTTTGGTGCTGGCCATTCCATCACGCCCTTGATCTTCACAGGGTCCATCTGCATCAAGTTGTGTCCAATGATTACACCCAGATACTTGATCTCTGTGCGTTCAAACTCACACTTTTCTGGCTTCAGGTACAGTTTGTGCTTTTGGAGCAACTCGAGTACCTGTTTGGTGATTTGTCAATGTTCATCTAGATTTTCTGTGAAGATCAGTATATTGTCCGGATAGACCACCACATGTCCCTCGTTGATTAGTTCCTGCAGGATATTGTTCATCATGTTCTGGAACGTTGCTGGCGAGTTTGTCAGTCCAAAGAACATCACCAATGGTTCGTATAGGCCACAATTTGTCCAAAATGCGGCCTTCCATTTGTCCCCTTCTTTGATCCGGACGTTATTGTATCCCCATCGGATGTTCAATTTTGTGAAGAATTTTGCGCCGCACAGCTTGTGAACTAGTTTGAAGATCAGTGGCAATGGGTATCAGTTTCTAATGGTCATTTCATTCAGTTTTCAATAATCTTGGACAGGCCGTAAGGAGCCGTCTTTTTTCTTGACAAAGAAAAACGCCAAGGCCATGGATTTGGATGGTCTGATACATCCACTGGCAAGATTCTCTTTGAGGAACTTGTCCAGCTTGACCTGTTCATTCCGTGACAATGGGTAGACCTTGCAGTCCACTGCCTTGGAACCAGGTTTGAGTTCAATTGCGTGGTCCCATGTGCGTCTGTCTAGCAGCGAGTCGAATGATTCTTTTGCGAACACCTTGATGAATTCCCGGTATTGATCCGGAACCTTCCCCTTGGTCATTCTCTCCCTCTCCTTTTCCGCTTCTTCTGCAAACTTCTGCGCCGGCGTTGCCTTTAGCCGTAGATCAACCTCCTTCCCAAAGTTGACCAATAGGATTGATTCTCCTTCCTCCAACTCCGATGCACACGTGTCCAGGTCAACTGAGTCCATATCTATCATCGCCTGATGCTCCTTGTGACCCCTCATGTTGCACTGTTCCGGACATCGACTGAATTTCATTGTCTGCTTGTGCCAGTCCACCTCGGGGTTATGCTCCATCAACCAATCAAAGCCAATGAAGATCTGTGCTTTTCCCAGGCATGTCAGGAGGAACGGGCATGTTTCCACGTGAGGGCCAATTCTCATCCTCAAATTGACATAGTGTGTGATCTGGCCACTGATGTTCTTGGCGTTGTTAGCGTTACGGGCCATGATGGGTTGGGGGAGTTCCTGGATATCCAATCTTTCTGCCTGCGCATAGTCAGTGTTGATGCAACAGGTACTGCAACTGCTGTCAAGCAGTGCCTTGACTCTGCGCATCCTCCCTGAGTCCAGGCCTGTGATCTGGACATATACGTCCATCGAATGCCTCTTCCTCTCTGCCTCGTAGTTGCGCAACTCCTGCGCCAACCTACTGGGTTGAGGGCCCTTCTGTTTCTTGGCTGCTGATCTTGTCTAAACAGCGTCTGGTACCCTTGTGTGCCTGGGTGCTTCTGGAACCATGATTTCTGTCAATTCCTTATGTGCTTCCTCCTTTTCCAAGGATTGAGCCTCCGGAGCAATGCTCCCCTTTTTGGTCTTTGTTGACGTGGTTCCTTCTCCACGAGCCATAAATACGTAGGAGTCCAAAATTAATTTATCTGCAGCCTTCTGATCCTTTTTACTCTGTAAGTACTCTCTATTTAAAGCTATTTTTCTTTGTCGTTCTTTTTCTATATCGGCAATGAGAAAATCGTGAATATTGGTACATAGTGAGTCCAAGATTGTGTATGTATGTGCAGAATCGTTCATGTCTTTAATCGAAACAAGTACAGAAAATTGTCCATAGTCCGGATGCTCCACCTCCTTGGCTAGAGGAGTGGAGCGCTTCAAAAACCCTTCTCGCGCAGCTTCTCGGCAATCTCCTTGAGGAACTCGTTGTCCTTGTCCCCATTCTCGATCTCTTCTAGCATTGTGGCCCAGTTGAAGAATGTGCACTTCTTCCTTGGCTCTGGACAGTTCCGCGCAATGTGCCCAGGCTGCTGACAGTTGTAGCAGATGATATTGCGGCCGCGGGCGTGGGTGCAATCAATTTCCATCAGAACCGGTTTATTGGCAATGGGTCGGGTCGGTGCAGGTGCAGGCATTGTTGGCGCAGCCTGTGGGCGGAACTGAGGAGGTGGTCGTGGCGTGGGATGTCCGTAAGATGCCTTGCGTAGCTGGTCGCGTAGAGCATTGGCTTCGATGTTGATGCACCAGGCTTTGAACGCCCCATAGGCCTTGGGCAGAGGGACACCAGTGTTGTAGAGACAGCTGGCGATCTTGCTACTGAGTCCGCGCTCCAGGAACTTGATGAGGATATTGTCTTGGTCCCCCTTCTTGTACTCGCCCTTGTTGTTGGTGGTGTCAACTACATTGTATCCTACATCCGCAGCCAATATCTCAAAGTTGGAGATGTAGTCCGCAAAGGACCGTTTGTTTTGGCGCAGGGCCATGAGTCGAGCAGCAGCAACTTGTTCCATATTGGAGTCCCCAAAAGCTCTCTGAAGCTCCTCCAGGAAGTTCTTTGATGTGACCCCTGCCTTCAGCCCCTGGAAGCCATCAAAGTTGTGCTGCTTCCAGTTCATTGCCCATCTTGAGGTGGCGCAGCTCATGCTGGTCTTGTTACGGAGGTAGGAGAGGACGAAGAGGATCTTGGTCTTATCCTGCAAGAACTCTGATCAGTAGGCACCAATGTAGGTGGTGCACGAGTCTACAAAGCCTAGATATTTGGACTTGTCCCCATTGAAGTAAGGAGGGTTGGTGGCGAGGGTGATGCGGTGATGTCCTGACATGGTACAAGCAGGTGTGGTAGGTGGAGGTGAAGGTGGTTGTTTGGAGGGTAACTCGTCAAGGTCGGGGATCTCGTCTTCAGGTGGCGGGAGGGCAAGGTAGGGATTAGAGGTCCCAGGCTGGTTTTGATGCACCAGATCAGGCGACAATGGTAGGTTGAGAGGAGGAGACAGACTCCCAGACAATGATGGGAATTGGAACAAAATGATGAATTCATGTGCTGTACAAGCACTCAAGGAAAGGTTCTTTTGCTAGCAAAAAGATCCCAGGCCTAGCTCTTCATGTGCCCAATGATCCCAAGGTGCGTTTTCCCAAGGGTCTCTGCAGCACTCCTTGTAGCTACCGTAAGGCTTGGGTCGGGCTCAACGTTACCCGTGGCCTGGTGCTGTTTGCTCAATATGAACCCTTCACTGCGATTGCAGAGAACGACTAGATGATTCGGTAAAAGGGTAAGTTGGTTGATAAGGGTTAAGAGGATATAGCAGGCGTAGCGGTGCGGGATGCAGGGTAAGAGGTATGAGGTAGGAGGGTATGAGAGGAGTCTTCGAATTATGTGACAATCAACCCAAAAATAGAGTCGAAAAGAGAAGTGAATTCGAAGACTGGAGAATACAACCAAGTAGCTACAGTATTTATACCCAAATCCAGTCTGAGTCATATCTACAACTAATGAGTCATAGGGCTATGTACCGCATGGAGCACTGGTCATGGGTTGTAGTAGAACCTTCCGGAGCATATGTCGCGCAGCCTTGAATCGATAAGGATAACCCCTGGAACCCCTAGCCCGGACCGTCTGATGCCGTGATCCGTGATAAGATAAGTCGTGCCAAGATAAGATGAGATCGCTGAAGATAAGATGAAAAAGGGCTGAATTATGACAGCGACAGTTCCAATTCCAGTGCAGAGGTTTCGGCAAGATCAGTGGCTGGTGTGCGTTCATCTGCGGAGGCATCCACACCGCCGGAAGCTAGGCAGATTAGCATGAGTGACTGTTGTTTACAATGCGAACTGAGAGAATGCACTGCTGTTCTGAGCCCGAGACGGACCAATGATGCCACCCATGGCATTTCCATTCAATGCCCCTGCCTGGTCTCCACGGGCACCCACCACACTCTCGGTCCTGTGCACTGCTTCAATCTCCACCGAGTCGACGATGATCTCTTCATGGAAGTAGAGGGGATCTTCGTCAGGCGGAGAAGATGAGCGGGTGGGGGGTGAGGAGCGCATAAGGGCCATGCTTGGAGGATGGGTTGATGTGTGTCCCGCGTGTCCGATTTTGGCTTTAATTGTCAGTGACAGTGCCGAGGAGAACAAAAACCCAGGAGACACACTGTTTTCATCATCAAAATGTGCGCTGCCAGAACTGGGGATCCTTCCATCGCTAGCATGATCCAATGGGATGTGAATGGATGAGTCTTCCAAATGGGATTCCACCAGGTCAGAATCCTCGATGTAGCTCAAGAAAGAGAGGGTTTCAATTGGTGGGAGGGTGATCGAGCCGATATCAGGCGTTGAGGCCAGCAAAGGTGACGATACCTCCGAGATGTTTGGGGGGGTATTCATTGGCGATGTTTCGTGATTTCGAGTTCCTAAGCAGGTGGGAATGAAGTTTGAGCAACAGAGACGCGTGAAAGTAACGAGACATACCGCGTTTTGACTACAGAAGACCCAACATGAATGTCTAGAGCAAGCAAAAATTCAGTGAGAACATGATTGAGTATAGTTCCCAGGCTCTTGATCAAAGTGAAACATCCGCAGAGTGGTGTGCGGATGATCTTCGCAATCCGCTGCGGATGAATCAATCATCCGCATGTTGGATATGTCCATTGCGGATGTCTGCAACTACTGAAAACGCCTTGAGCAGATGCATCCGCACGCATTTTACACGTAATGATATCACCAATCAGCCTCGGATCACGTCTTGAGCGCAGCCAATCAAATACATTATAACGGCCGAGTTTCCGGAGATTGCTTCCCATATTTTATGTATCAACTCAGCCCGCCCTAAACTTTCGGAAATGAATGCTGGGGTATGCCCCACCAACATATGATCTACGCAGACCTGGCTGAAAGACATAAAATTCGACGATATCAAGGGTCGGTATGTCCACCCGTGAGTCTACTGGTAACTTACTACTTATCACCATAATTGCCAATCGGTCAGTATCCCATTGACCTTGCCCTTGAATAAAATGAATGAATGAGTTGGGAGAGCAGTCCTAAGCACCTGAAGAAGTCTAAGTGCATGTGGTAGTCATTGCTTGAATGTTTCTCTTGAGTTGTGAACAGAAACTGAAATTGTTACTTGAGTACTTAAAGTGTCCAGGGTGCCGTATCAACACTTAAAAAGCATTCAGTCTACAAAACGACATACTCGACTGTCGCCTTCCTGTCTTACTTCAGGAAATTGCTGTCGCAACTGGGGTAATTAACATGGAGGTAACAAAGTACAGATATGTTCCGAAATAATGTGACGGACAGTGCCCATGGTATGCTCTATCATAGAGGGCATATCAAACCCATGTAGCACAGCACCAATGACAGAAAGGATCCATACCCCACAGTCATAGTTGTTTGTTTGAAGTAGGTGACCAGGCACAAAGAGTGGATGTGCAGTCCAGTCATCTGTATGGACATCGAGAGCATGCCCATGCCTATTAGCGAGAACAATCATTCTGGTGATCAGTGTCATGAATTCCTTTCGAAATCGTGAACATAGCAATAGCAGAAAGTGAAGGACGAACCTTGAGTTCTTTGTGGAACCCTCTGCGCGACGCAAGACTGTCGAAGAAGTGTATCTTATGATCTGACATGCATGCGACGGCCAGAACCCAATGCTGCTGAGTCGCCCTGTGTATTGGAAGGATCCACAGGTCTCGTTCTCAATACTGCATTGATTCCAGTTCTGACCACAGGAAGTCATCTGAACATTCAGAACGAATGCGCGGTAGTTCATAGGTGCTCAGAAGAGCACATCAACAAGCAGCAAGGTGATGAGGGCTGTGCACATGCAAAAACAAAGCCTGGAAAGAGGCCGCAACACCGTTGATGCACTGCCCACTCAGCAATCCATGATGGTCTATAATCCGGGCTAGATCAGCTGGCTCAATTATGATATTAGGGAGGGAGCCTCCCCGAACAATAATGTGTGAGAGCTGTGCTGAAGACTTCGACAAGCGGTTGTTCCTTGCCTGCAGTTCAGAGAACAGGCCAAGGTCATATTTGAGCTCTATCTGAGTGCGAAAGCCCAGAGAAGTGAGTGGAAATCTCTCTCGTATGAGGGGAAATGAGCGACGAACTAGGGGAAGGTCCCATCTGATGTGGATTTGTACTGAGCCCTCATCCGGTATTGTTGTATCGTCACTCTCAGTCACATTCAACACTTCCAAGGCAAGATTGATATCCTCTATGTCTGTAAATCCATCAAGGACTTCGTCCTCGACGTCTTCGAGAGACGTTGGCAAATGGAGATATGCTGATGGAGCAGATGGAGCCACTTGCATGTTGCCCTGGCTCTGTGCGGATGCATCAGTGAGGAAAGGATTGTCTGCTGATGCATCTGCTTCAACGACTGGCAGAGGTGCGGATGCGTTGGCACGATGGTGTTGTGAGAAAAGATTGCTTGCTGATGCCTTTGCACGATCGCTGAGAGTGATCTGGCCGCCGCTGGATGTGTGCATCGTGTAGTTTTTGAAAGAAGGTTGCCAGTGCTCGGTTAGAAGCAGAATTTGATCCATATGGACGTTGAGTAGGTAGATCAGTGTGGGGTCTGCAACAGTTTAAGCAGATAGAATGGCAGAAATCTGGGACAGGTACCTTTGGTAGTGTGGAGGCACTGGTGGCAAATCAACCGCTCTTCTTCCAGTACATTTTGGAGGTTCTCCCTCTCAAGATTCAGTCGTGCGAGTTCCTCTCGACACCGGTCCAGACTGTGCATACTCTGAATCCCATCCCTGACATCAGAGTCATCAAGCCACCGCGGGATCTTGTTCCCCGTGGGTAGAACGCAGACATCCTCAAAGAGAGATTGATCCGCTTTGAGCACCGATAACTTTGTTGAGAGCTGGGTTGGGAGAGGAAGCAGGGAGTGGGGTGGCATCTCATTCTCCAGTCGTTCACAGAGGCTATTGAGCCGGTTTATCAGGCGGTAAAGTACCAACACATCTGCCTGATCACTCAGGGCTGAATGGGAGTCCTCAAGTTCATCCAGATACACAAGAAGCTCGGCTGAGGGTCCGCCAGACATGATGGTCGTTTTTGTGTCGTCAATGGTGGCCTTGAGTGTCTGAATCTGATTTTGCAGTGAAATGACCTTATCTAGCTCCTTTCGAAAGTGCGGGGATACTTCTGGAGTTCTTTGAGCAATCATCCAAACACACTGCGGGCAACCAACCAATCCACGGAGCCATCCGCGCAGCCTTCTGTTCACTCCATTGTGTTCAAAGCTCAGAGTCGGAGATACGGCAGTCCTGGAGAACTCTGATGGCATTTTGCAGCTTGGGAAGAAGATTCTTGTTTTGTTGTTGATCTAGCCAGTGGCCCAGGCCTTCCAAACCTTCTGAATTAATGAACTCGGTGTGTCCATCCAGAATCCATAGGCGCCATGAGCTCTGTGCTATGGATGAAAGGAATATCCCCACAGTGAAGTAATTCGCGCACCCATTGTGTTTGAGTCATGCCAATCAGCTTTCGCATTTGAGACCAGAACCTCTCAACCCCTTCCATATCAGATAGACCCATCCCTGTGAAGAATCGGGGACTGTAGACGAGTTGACAATCCCATTCATGCACAAATGAGTGCATTATATTGATGACAAATGCAACACGCTGGTGCAGAGATGGTGGAAGAAGCGGGTACTGTTGATATTGTCAAGATAGTTTCAAAAAAGGATCATCCGCTGAGAAAGAGTTTGTTGGGGATGCATCCGCAGCATTGACACTTCTCGGCAGATGTATCCGCGACGCAAATCATTCACAAACTGAGGATGAAGAAAAAGAATAGAAAGCACACACCAGGTGACAGGAATGATCCACTACGCATCCCACATCATATGCCTGGACAATTGTGGCATTTCTAGGAAGGAATGATGCCACTTTATCCAAAAGCGCAATGATATAGCATTGCTGCTCCCCAGGGGTGTCAATATTGGCAAGAAATATAACTTGTGAGTGCCGGCAGGTCATGACAAAGACCCCGGTTGAGTCGTAGTGGTCAGGATCAGCCTTCTCCTTTTTCTCTTTGGCTGCCTGAAATGATTCCTGACAGGCTTCTATCACTTGTAGAGACACCGAAGAGGTGTTTCTGTGTGGCTTTCGGCTCCGTGCGGTCAAGATTTGTTGACGAACAGAATCAACTTCAGCCTTGGAGACAAAGTAGGCTGGCGAAAATGGAAGCTCGGGCCCATCTCCTGCAGAACGGAGATGGCGGAGACTCCAGTTGCCATCTGCACCCATCTGTATATCACCACCTCTGGGATTCATGTCAAGGGATGAATGAAAAGAGGGAAGGAGTGACTCAATGTTCAAGTGGCCGACCCCAAGTGGTCAAGCCAAAACAGGCTGGACATCTCTCCCGCAGAGTACGGGCTGCACGTTGAGGTGCTGGAGACTTGAGCTTCTCCTGAGAAGGCTGGTTTGGAATTGAAGATGCGATGTGATCACTTGCGGATGAGTCTGCGACGAAAGGTGATGGTGCAGATGCATCAGCAGTAAGCACCTCAGCAGTTGCGGATGCCACCGCGGCGGCATCTGCAAGCTTTGGAAATGAGTCTGAGCCATGAGACGCTAACACAAGCATATTCTCCATATCTTGAAGGAAAGAATCAAGCCTTCTCTTGAGTCTGAGACGAAGCAGAGAAGACCATTGAATAGCTTGTGTAAGAGCAGAGCGAAATGGATCATCTGCCTGGGTCAAGGTAATCTGCCAGAAGGCACTGTTAGCCTTCACAGAATGGCCAAATTGAATGAAAGTGTACACTCTGAGACAGAACCGGAAAGCCCCTGCGTCGATAGACAGTGCAAAGCGCAGCTGCCAAAGCAGTCACAGCATCCCCAGAACGCTCAAAGTATGCTTGGTATGAATCAAGCACTTTGAGAGATACCCCGGTGCGAGGATGACATGGCGAGCCTGGGAAGACACCATTTTGAAGCAGGAGAACTGGTACAGACATGCACTTGCAAGTGGAGATTTCCACCTGGAAGAAGTCTAAGCTTTTGGTGAGCATGTGCGTATAACGAGCAAAACTGTAAACTGACGCGTGGGGTAAAGGCATCGAACCTTCGCGCTAACACTATTAACCGCACATGAGGCTCATATGTGTGTGATGCTCGATGGAATGTCGGTCCTTGGTTTTCCATAGTAGAGCTCGCAAAATTTGGTGTATGGGCCTTCTAGGAGAGGGAGCAGGGCTTGCCAATTCAAGGTGTTCTGCTCAGAGCGTGTACGCGCCAGAACTGAGGGGTCAGGCGTGCGCAAAGAGTGATATGAGAGATCAGGGCCTTCGTCGAATTGATCCTGGCTAGCAGGAGGCATCTCCGAATTGATGGATGGGGGAACGGATGCCTCCACATATGTGGCGGGGTAGGTTGATGCTCCGTGGGTGCCAGATGGACCAGGGCCCTGGTGAGGGGAGCAGTAAAAAATGTCCTCATCTTCTGCTTGGCGACCGGGGTAGCCCAGCAATTCGGCCAGTTGCGGGTCCAGAGCAGTTGCCAGCTGCGACTGGGACGGTTTGATCTTGATTTTTTGTTTTCCTTCAGCTCGTTTAATGGGACTGGTGGACATGCGTCCACCAAAATCATGTCCCCTACCAGGCCGACCTGTCTGCTTCATGGGAAGGAGATGAGAAAGAAGAATTTGATGGTGACATATAGATGCCGCGATGCATCCACGGTCAATGTTTCTGGGCTGCCGTGGACGCGTGAGGTCCCGGCGCACGTGCGCTGATGTTTCAGGGTGTGTGAAACCAGGGGGGACAGGCCAAGAAGCCCAATACCCAGCCAGGTGCACTGCGATCCGTGCTGGCTCTGCCTACCGGACTGCAGATGCATCCGAGGTCGATGTTTCTGGGCTGCCGTGCACGTGTTAGGTGCCTATCGCTTATTCTGAAAGGCTTAAGAGTGTCTGGGGACCTCTATCTCCATCTTGAACACTTGCATCAAGCATCTGAGCGATCATTCCAATAATTCAGATTTTGTGCAGATCATCTGCGCAGAATTGGTCCTGCTACCATTCTGTGTATGCTGCACACACAGGAGTCGGAGGCCACTGAAATCAATTGGGAATCGGATACATTCACATACATCTACGACAGAATGCTCATGGCAACAGCAGAGCAACGCATGCAGGGCAGGATTGTACAGGCTGTGAGCGCGGGGAGTGCGGAGGTTGCTCGCTTGATTGCAGTCACATGATGTGGATCGCGGATGACCTGGGTGATGGCATCACAAGGATCTTGGGGTAAGCTGGGAGCAGATGGATCCGCCGCTGCTTATAGGGCAAGATGCGGATGCTTGGCGCCCATTTGCAGAGCTTTGGTGCGGAGGATCACCTCAGATGCGGAGGGTACCCCCCCTACTAGGGGGTCAAAATGGGTCAATTTTACCCCCCTAGGAGGGGGGGGTACCCTCCGCGGCAGATGTTCCTTAGGTGTCCCTTTGAAAAGTGGGGCATGCTTCAGTCAGGATATAGGCAATGCCTTGAGACTTGAGGAAGGCAGTCAAGAGACTGGCCTACAAGGTCCAGTTCTTGCCATCAAAGATAGTGACAGAAGCCAGAAGAGAGTTGGACATGTTAGATCTGTGTGAGTGGTTAGCATCAATTTAATCTCATAGATAAAATCAAAGATCAAGATGATCAGATTCTCATAGATCATAATGTCCTTCAGAGATCAATGTATCTGGATCAAGCAATGTATGTGACAATCAACCCAAAAACAAAGTCGAAAAGAGAAGTGAATTCGAAGACTGGAGAATACAACCAAATAGCTACAGTATTTAATACCCAAATCCAGTCTGAGTCATATCTACAACTAATGAGTCATAGGGCTATGTACCGCATGGAGCACTGGTCATGGGTTGTAGTAGAACCTTCCAGAGCATATGTCGCGCAGCCTCGAATCGATAGAGATAACCCCTGGAACCCCTAGCCCGGACCGTCTGATGCCGTGATCTGTGATAAGATAAGTCGTGCCAAGATAAGATAAGATCGTCGATGATAAGATGAAAAAGAGTCGAATTATGACAATGTAATCACGATCCAGCATGGTTTCACCAGTGCTAAGCAGCAGCTGAAGTGAATACAGATAGGCTAAAGATGCTGCTCATCATTGCAGCCAGTGACAGCGCATACAATGAATGTCATGGCCACTGAGGCGCAGACATAGCTCTCAGGGCCCATAACCTGTTGAGCACCAGGGAGAACGTTTACCAGCTCACCTATGTGAGTGAGAGCTTAGTGTGGGCACTATGCAGGAGTAGTCAGACTTGTATTAAAGGGTAATAGAGCCCTCCTTATATATGATACAGGGGCACTATTTGTGTCTATTGATATGAGTTGGCGTAACTCTAGATAACATGTGATGGAGTCATATGATGTGTCCTGTGACATCCATCTAACAGATAATAATTGATCAACACCTGCTGAACTACTATTGATCGCAACTGACAGGTGTTTTGTGATAATCAACCCAAAAGTGGCCAAACTATGACATGTTTGTGCACTACAGAGGTGTTTTCAGTCTGTAGAGCCAAATAATGCATGTATCACCTTCGGGTTTTTTTGTAGTGGATCCTTACATGCTGTAAAATGTCTGTGCCAAGTCCGAGAGCAATTGGGAAAGTGCAAAGAATTCCTCAATGCTGCCGGCACATCAAATGGGGTGTTCTCAGGCTCACCTCTGTAATTCCAAGCTTCCTGTTGGTTGTTTCAGGCCAGGTAAAGACGAGCCATGTATTATTGATTATCTTAATTGTATTCAATACACTCTTTACTGTTCCAGGCTTGCAACGGATGTGAGCAAGAGTGATCAGCCAAAGTGTGACATTTCAGGCTCCGTGCTTCAAATGTGTTGATTGACAGCCACGTGCGTCTGCATCACGTTGACAAACTTGCTTCCTTGACTCTGATCAGTTGTGCATGCCTTGTGCTGGCCATGCGGCCATCACACTGTCATCACTGTGTCAGTGTGACAATTGTGACCACACATGTAATTCCTTTTGCTCACATCCGTTGCAAGCCTGGAACAGTAAAGAGTGTATTGAATACAATTAAGATAATCAATAATACATGGCTCATCTTTACCTGGCCTGAAACAACCAACAGGAAGCTTGGAATTACAGAGGTGAGCCTGAGAACACCCCATTTGATGTGCCGGCAGCATTGAGGAATTCTTTGCACTTTCCCAATTGCTCTCGGACTTGGCACAGACATTTTACAGCATGTAAGGATCCACTACAAAAAAACCCGAAGGTGATACATGCATTATTTGGCTCTACAGACTGAAAACACCTCTGTAGTGCACAAACACCTGTCAGTTACGATCAATAGTAGTGTCAGTGCTTTGAGGGGGTGGTTTGATGGCCTCCAGAGGGGGCCTCGAAGCCCATTTATGTAATGAAATGAATTGGAGCTCCCTGGAGTGTCTCTACTCTCCAGTCACCATGCTCCGCTCTCCAGCCTTAGCCCTTCTTCCCTTATGCAGCACATCCCAAGAAGTCGGAAAAAATGTCTTAACGAGAAAACCCAATTTCTGTAAGTACCGGTAACAGGTGGTAAGACCAGCAGCTGTCACCGTAAGGACTAGATTCGACTCTAGTCTCCATATACCCTGAAGAACGTCGCAGAATACTCATCTGTGCAAAGCGTCACACTACCTGTCCTGGGCACTTCCACTCAGGAAGCTCAGAAAGTTATGGCAGCATGTCAATAATTCGTCAGGTGGTACAAGTACGCATACGTGAAAATGGATTGTAAGCATAGGTCTGTCGGAGGACATGCGTTCTGGTGAACCACGAAGAAGACAGGACGCCTACTTCAGTTTCTTCTTCCTAAACAACAACTCAATACACAATGACAGGCATAGCGATAATGAAGAACGTACGGGCGGAGCTGGCTGCTGTGGCCACATCCCCGCTTGCGGCAGTTAGTCGCACGGGGTGGAAGACGGGCGTAGCATTTGCGGCAAATTTGTTTGTCGCAGTTGTACTTCCCGGCCAGAACTTTGAGCGAAGGCTCGATGATACCGCCTCTCAGACGCAGCACGAGGTGGAGAGTGCTCTCTTTTTGGATGTTGTAGTCGCTGAGAGTGCGGCCATCCTCCAGTTGTTTGCCAGCAAAGATCAGGCGCTGTTGATCAGGTGGAATGCTGGTGGGAAAGAGTTGAAGAGAAGTCGATAGGGCTTGGGTATGCGACGCACCCCTCCTTGTCCTGGATCTTCGCCTTTACATTGTCGATAGTGTCCGAGGACTCGACCTCGAGGGTGATCGTCTTCCCAGTGAGGGTTTTGACGAAGATCTGCATCGACGGTCTGAGTTGTGCGTAAGGAAGCCGGAAAACAATGAGAGAGACGCTCCACAGACTGTATGCAGGTGAAAAAGGTATTGGTGTTCAGGAGTGGGAATGTTCCACGTGACTGTATAGCCCTATCATTCATTGTTTGCGATTTATTTACATTTTAGTCGCTTGATTATATGCGTGTATGCTATTTCTTTCTTCTGCGTCTTCCCGCTCTCCATCCCTAATCCGATGACAGTATCTCAGAATGCAGAATGTGCGACTGTAGCTACTGTAAGGCCATAGGTGAAGAGTGCAGACCCAAAACCTCAAGGGTGACTAAGCGGCATGGAACATAACCCGTGCTTCAGTGACATTAGGAAAGTGTGACGCCACAGGGCACGTGCCAGTCGCGTTTGTTGACGTTGACCCCTTTCCAGTTCTGCTGCTGACCACATTGAATTACTACGACCAACCAAGTGGTCGCCCATAACTTCATGGCTCCAATCCTTTTCTCTGGTGCTCTTCCGCCCAAGAAAAAGTCTGAATTGCAGCAAATTGCTACCGCCCTCCAGATAGACACCAGCGGCACTAAGGACGACCTTCAATCGCGCATCAAGCGCCATCTTGACGCCAATCAAGGAGATCTCGAGGATGACCCCATATTCTCGGGCCTATTTGGCGGTAGAAGACGGCGCAGTGTTCCGTGAGTCCTGTTTGCTGTTTGCAATAGTTCCGGATTCTATGTTACCAGGCGTGCCGAACCGTCTGTTCGGAAACTCACTATCATGAATCCAATCCGCGAGTCCACGCCTGTCGACAGACGTGATGTTTCTGCCTACCTCAAAGCGGACCCGTTCTCGCCTAACACACCAAGCAGTCTACCTCACCTTCCCGATAGCCCCGATCAAGGTCGGGAAGTCCACATAGTTGACAAGAGTATCGGACCCTTCCCACCTCGCTCAGATTTCGTTCAAGGCGCCGAACGCATCAAGCTGGGCGAAGAACATGCTCTACGCTCCGCGAATGAAGGGATACTGTCCTTGCGCACTGTGAGTGCTACTCCTACCAGTCAATGCATGAGATGCCACGATTGACGCTTCTCATCAGTTTCTGTCCGACTCAAAAAATATATGGACCCTAACAGTTGTCGCCGAGTTCTTGTATATTGTTCAATCTGTAACGATATGGCAGACTTTCGAGGTGCGTCTACTGGTATATGACCTGAACCTCAAGGTCATTGACGGGCTTCCAGGTCAAAATCGGAGCAACTACATCATCTATCTTCTATCCGGATTCTATCACCGTATCTCAACCTTGTTTTTGGCCGACCCTCGCGATCTGGTTCTTCCAAACCTTATTCATTCCAGCTCTGGTTGGCACACTCATATCGTTCTCGCCCGCTGTTCCATCGGCAACCTTGACTAGCCCCGCCCCGTTTGACCCACTGACGGCTTCCATTGTTCGCCTGGCGATGCAGTTTTTGCTCGATCCAAGCGCTACAGGACTTGCGGGTGCGCAGGATCCTCTCGGCGTCCGTTTGCGGGTCACCGCAGCTGCAGTCGGGGTCGCATTTGCCTTCGCCGAATCAATCAAGAATGCACCTGTCATTTGGGCCAATGACCACTTGAAGCCGTCGGCTGTGTCAGATTCTCAGACAATGCTCCCCCAGGTCTTGACCGCCGAGGATACGGTCGTTCGATTGGAATGAACCACATCTGCTTTCATTTGCTTTCGTATCATTATTTCCCCTCAACTCGAGCTCGATTCGTCGCTTCTTTATATCATTGTATGACCGCTGTAAGATGATGTACTTTCTTGGATCAAGAAGGCTGTGTCGTATCCATGTGTGTCTCTGTTGTCCAGTATCTGTACCAACAATCACATTCGTCTCCTCTTTCTACCACTTCCTCTGGCAGGCTTTTCTCGTCTTCTCTCGTTCTGTTTGACGCTATGTTCTCCAATCTCATTTCCGCCGCTCTGATCACAGTCCTCGCTGGCCGAGGTAGGCCCGAGACTGTCGATTCTTGGCTGTTGGACTAACTTCAAACAGCTATGGCATTCAACGTCTCCATCCTTCCCTCCAACACCGTCTACCAAGCCAGCGAAGTATTGAGCCTCACTTACACTCCAGTTCTCGCTAGCGTGCGTCCCTTGCTTTCTCGTTCATATTGTGTATCAACGTTCGAAACCAGTGCCAAACACAATGTGCCGCGGCACAGGCAACGATCAACGCCTGCGCAGTCACCGATTCGGCTTGTCTTTGCAGCAACGGGACGACGATTCCTCTCCAAGAATGCGAGACTTGCATGTTCAACGCGATCGTTGCCGCTAATGTGCCTGCCCCGGACTTGCGCGCTGGCTCGAACCAGGTTCTTGCTGGCTGGACCGCCAACTGCGCCGCTGCCAAGTTAACCGTCACGCCTGCCCTAGGATTGACTGTCCCCCCGACCTGGGATGGTCCTTTTGTCTCGGTTTTCCCCACTATTGGCGGTTGGTTGGTTGCTGTCACTGGTGGCGTGCTTGGCTCGTCTTTGATCTTCATGCTCTGCAATATGTGAGAGCTGTTGGCGGAATTGTATCCGGGGGGTGCGGGCGACCAGCTTCATAGATGTCTGTTTATTTGGTTATCATCAGTCATATGTATGTGCGATGGTAACGGCGTTGATTGATTGTCCAATGTCTTTCAATGACATTCTGGTTGATGTCTCGTTGCCGATGATAATCGAACCCAGCATACAACGCGTGAGCACTGCCGAGCAGACGAACGATTGAAGAAGAATGTCATAAATCCACAGCCTGTACCATAATATATCACAAGACCGATGACCAGATTCACCCAGGGATCCCTGATTCGCTCCGAAGACTTTCTCGTACTCGCTGCATGAGCAAGCCTAACTGATTTAATCCTTGTCCATCCAGACCCTCTCCCCAGAATGTGTCGGCTCCACCGGCATAGACCAGCGGTAAGGTACCCGTCCTTAGCAATAGATCGAGAAGATTAGCGTGCAGCTGGAACTTTCTCCTGACGGCATCTTCCATCTGAGAGAAGATCCAGCATAGGCAGGTATCATTAGTTGGTTTTAGCTCACCGCTTGCAGAAAAACTACGCTCCAATCAGATCGCACTGCGTGTGGGTGGGTCGCGGTGAGTTCATTATCCACATCATGTAGTTGGGTCACATCTGAACAGGCCTGGATGCGTTTCGCCAGCTGAGGATACAGCGGAAGGAATTTCTGGGCTTCGTACAGATGCATGACCGTAGGATATCTGGACCCATCAGCATCGATCACATGATGAGGCGAATAGCTGAGAAAGCCCAGAAACTCTGGGTTTTCATTCGGAAAGCGGATTACGGTATCAGGAGCCGCCGTCGGCAGCAGACCCGGGGCAGCTGTTTGAGCCGAATGCGGTGTTGCCAGAGGCTGAAGAAGAGCTGGTGTCGCCCTGTGTTGCGCAGGCTGTGGCATCGTTGTCTGGGCCGGAGCAGCCTGCATAAACACGGGAACAAGCTGAATCTGATCCTCTTTCCTCCGCCCCATCATCGCCCTCAAGATCCCCCCGGCCCGGCCACCGTTGCGACGGCCATAGCTCCCGTTTGCGGGCATAGATATCGGACTTTGCTGGCTGTGAGTCGTGGTGAACAACGCTCGTGTATGAGGGAGATCCAGAAGCGTGTTGTACGGGGACAATTCGTACAGGTCACGCGGGGGTGTTGGCAAGGGATTGTCAAGCAGCCGAAAAGTAGGCTGGGAAGGAGGTCCATAGACCTCCGGATTTGCAGGGGGCAGCGGTTCCAATACACGTGCCATGTCTGGTCCGACTGCCGCTAGTGTCGGCTGCGAGACTGCAGCTGGATCTGGTGCAATTGAATTCACGGGTGCTGCAAATTCTGGCTGCGCTTGGGGCATCAAGGTCGAAGCTGCGTTATCAGGCGCAGAGGTACCCTAGACATAGATGAGTTCGAGATCCAACCTGTCCGAACCGCGTACCGTAGGTTGGCTCACGGGTGGGACCAGCTGAGGTTCTGCTCTAGTCCGTCTATGTTCTATAAGTCATTCGGATGGATAACATACGTATTCCCGGTATCCCTCCGTTTCCAATATGCCATCCCTCCACAAAAGCCCGTGCATTACCCTCTCGTCGTGACTCCTTGCGATTCCTTTTTCTTTTCTTCTTGCTGTTTGGAGGAACGTTGGGGTGGAAGTGGGCGTTGACATACGCGTTGGGATTGTGTCCGTATGGAACATGAATAGCAGGATTCACGAGAGGGTATGCCCGAGTGCGCGATTTAGAAGACGACGAACCCATTTTGTTATGCCAGCCACGAGGCAAGCACGAGCAACCAAGATTGGTTGACGTACAGATGAAATAAGCCGCCTCGAAATGGGCCCACCAGACCTACTTCTAATGCAACAATCTGCGTGGAAGAGGAGAAGCTTGGATTCAAACATACTGCCTAAAGGAGATCCGCAGACTTATGATAGTGACAGATACGAAACGCGTGCGGTCACGTTCAAAAGGCATGCCTATGTAGGTAAGGGATCTGACGGAACACCCCTCAGGCAGCCCTCCTCTGCTCTTCTTCGATAGCTGGCGGGCCATCCCTCTCGACATTGAACTGATACATGGGGAAATCAAATAGAACGGTCTTCTTGGCGAAAGCAGGCAACCGTTTGTAGAGCGACGGTGGCACCGGGACCAGTATAGAGGTCCGTTCGAGATATCTCTGGTAGTTGTCCCAGATCTGAGTATCCCCAGGCCCTGCCGAAGAGCCGTAGGCTTTCAAATAGAATCGCCGAGCTTGAGGCTTTGCAGAGCTTGGCAAACCAGAGCCGAACATCAGCACTCTGTCCGCAAACCTCAGTGTGTGAATGCATGTACGAAAGAACGGCACTGACACGAATGTGAACAAGGGCGAAAGAACAGCAGCATTTTGTGCAGCTCTAGATGGGGTGGACAGCGTCCCATTCGTGGTTGGTGACAAACAGAGAATCCACATTCCCCACCAGCACATCATCCTGACGAGCTGTTAGCCTGTTCAGTAGTGGCAAGACCGCAACTGACTCTCCAAAGTACGGAGGATGACGAGACCATGCCCAGAGACCGCTCTACTCAGAGATCAGGTCACAACTTGACACGGCAACGGCGACCTCACATTCATGGGCCTGTCTTTAGGAGCGGCTTGAGATGATTTGAACCGATACTAGGTAACGTGAGCAGTCAATCCAATTAATGGCCGATTCAATGACAAAACCTTTTGCACATCAGCTACTGCTTCAATAATGAATCCCAGCGACCATATTATGACGCCAGCAACATCACGAGAAGTTCCGAACGGGGGATTAGATCCGCCATGCGCTGTATCCGATATTGCTGGGGAATTAAGGATGACGAATGGAAGCGAGACGGTCCAAACCTGGATATCAGGTTTGCCGTGGAAAGGATAGAAGTGAAAGCAACTTGCCCAAATGATCTGTGCTGAGTCCCCTCAATATGAGTTCTGCTCTTTTTTGAGGGAAGATATGCTCACCGATCCAAAACACTGTTCATGATCAGATCTGCTCCCGATCCGTTTCTCCGAGACATACCCAAGAACTTGAAGAAATGTCGACGTATTTCATCGAAACGTCCGTCATGGCCCGTCATCAACACACGGAAGAACAGGAATCCTACTCCAAGTCAGCATGACCCAGTGATTTCCGCACAAGGAGCTGACCGGCGAGTCTGGCTGCCCAAACCATAGCCAGTCTGTGCCAAACCGCCAGGACGTCAGGACGAAGCGCAGCGTCAGGTGCTGAGTAACGCACACACTAGCGACGACATTTCTTGCGTGGAAGGTGTGACCGCAAAGTAAGGTGAGAAGGGCTACCGGCATACTAATATGATGAATGGCGGGTTCATCATCCCCAGTGCGCACTTGCCTAGAAGAAAGAAATTGGATCCCTATCGAGGAATGAGCAGACCGCTCAAGCGCTGTGCAAGGACAGCGTACCCCAGTAAGGTCCGTGATTTTGTCGAACTGGAAAGTGTAGGCAATAGCGAAGCCCAGGAGTTGATAGCCAGTCGTGACGAGGAGGGTGAATGCAAGGTAGTAGCGGTCAAGCGCGTGTTGCGGCATCGGTGGAGGGAAGAAGAAATTGAGGAGCGCAGCTCCTGTTCAAGTAAATATTTCGAGCTCAGACCTCGATGGAGGGGCGCAATCGTAATGATTCGTTGTTGTCGAGCGCAAACATCGATGACGCCACACTGGCAAGAGATCGAGGATAGCGACATCAGTGGCTGTGACTCCCGTCTAAATTTCTTCGTCTTTGGCCGCGCACCTCTACGTAGCTGGACCTGGGAATATCCAGTGGAGATATCCTAGATCACTGACACATTATTGCTGGCTTCGGTTTCTTAAAACGAGTCTCTGCAGGTAGTGATATTGCCGTCGGGCACCGTTGCTGATATGAGGCTCAAAATTCACTCTCTGAGCCCAACACCACTCAAAGTCTGGTTCTCACTTTCTTCTGACGAATGCGACGAATGCGCCACCATCGCAGATCTCAAAATCATTCTTGGTGCGAAAGTCTTCGAGCTCGACCCGGAGTCAAGCTGCTCCTTGGGTATATGGTTGGACGGATTCCAATTGCTGGATTCGAGCGTATTCTCGGAAGCTCTCAGAGACGGAGATCTTGTCATTGTGCGAGCAGGTGCGCATGTCTGGAACTGCCTCCACGTTCTCTTAGACTTATGGCGATAAAGGAGCTCAAAAGTCTGCGAAGAAACGAAAACGCAGCCCCAGTCCTCCGCATATCGCCTCCATAGCCCGACAGCAGAGGTCTCCCGTTTCCTTTGCAACGGGTACCTCTATCGAAACCTCCTCCTCCTCCTCCTCCTCCTCCTCCTCCTCCTCTTCTTCTTCATCCTCGTCCTTGGATTCCGAGACTGAGTCCGATTCCGATTCCGACTCACCCACCGCGTCGTCGTCTTCAGTACAACCTGTTGCCCATATCCCAACTCCACTCGTGTCGTCGACGGAGTCAGCATTACATAGGCACATTGTCCCGCCTGGTAAAGGGAAACCCGCCACCCGGTCACGAAATGCGCGAAGGCGATTAAAGAAGGCCGCGATAGCTGGGCAACCAGACTTTCTTTCCACTGCCAACTCTACTTTTGCGCTACCGAAGACAGGAAAAAATCACAGCACTATCGAAGAAAACGAACAGTGTGGTGATATCCATGGGCCCGGGTCCTCTGTCGCATCTGTATCATATCATGTGTTAGAGGGCAGCGAGCAGGTCGGTGCTCTCGAATCGGGTATCATCGCTGGGCGAGTGGCTCCATCTCAGTCCACGGCATCGGAGCAAACCTTGACCGTCCAGATGATGTCCATGATTCCCAAGTCCAAGAACAAGAACAAGAGCAGGCGCATCCCAGAGGGGGTTGACCCTCGCAAGATGAAGATAGTTTTTGGCTCGCCGCCACCCGAGGAAGCGCAGCCACAAGTGCAGCGGCCTGTGCTGATTCCTCCTTCGTCACTGGCCCCCGAATCCATCCCTTCCAATGCATTCATTACTTCGATTGACGTTGAGGAGGGTATGCATCGGCCGAAGAAATCTCGCCGGAAGATGCAAAGCGAGCTAATCGCTCTCGACCACGGGGAGGAAGAAGGAGAGCCTCAGCAACCGAAGCTGTATGCTCCCTTTTTCGACCTCGACAGTGCCCCCCTCATCCAGACCAAAGACCAGCTTGTAGCGGGAGCAATGATTGGGTTCTTGGTATGTGGCCATGCCAAGCCCTCCCCCGCGCTCTAATTCGCCGAGCAGGGCTTGTACATGGAGCCTCGGACGTTCAGTCCCCGGAACGGCAAACGTTACGCGCGAGTTTTGGGTTGCACAGATGTCGCAGTCACCATGGTTCTCTTGTTCGAGGGAGAAAATGGCGAAGACGAGAGCGAAAATGCAGAGGAAGTAGAATGGCAGGACATCATCGGTGTCTGGAAACTTCTCTAGTTGTGGTCCTTGTGTACAGTACAAATTCGAGGTTTGCGATAATTCTAATCCTGGCTCCATTCTCGTGACCGTGAATTTTTGTTGCTGTGTGTTTTGTTGGCTACTCTATCGACATCGCCCACCATGGTCAGCTCAACGTTCCTCTTACGCCTCTCCCCGCTCATGCGCTATCTAGCCTCCACCCAAATCCAAGGGCGGCAAAATGCTAGGTCTCATAAATTGGCGCTTGAAGGTCACGATCAACGATGGCCGTACTCTAACGGGACAGATGCTCGCCTTTGATCGTCATATGAACCTCGTATTGGCGGACTGCGAAGAGTTTCGCCGTATCCGCCCCAAGAAAAAACAAGGAGAGGAGACGCCTCCAGAGCAGGTGTTGAAACGCACCTTGGGTCTTGTGATCCTTCGAGGCGAGACCGTAGTGAGCATGAGTGTCGAGGGTCCTCCTCCTGTTGTGGAGGACGATAAAAAGAACGCGGTACGTTTCCGCTCACTCTTGCCCGGTCATATGTATCTGAAGATTTGAATCCAGCTGCCCGCTGGTCCTGGTCGGGGTATGCCAGCTGGGCGGGGCATGGGCATGATGCCACCCAGTCAGTTTTTACGTACTGGATGCCCTCTCACAATGCTGATCGATCGTCGCAGTGGGGATGCCCCCGGCAGGACGTGGCATGCCGTTCCCGCCTCCAGGAATGCCTGGTCCTCCTCCGTATGTCCATCCGTGATTTCAAATCATGCTCAAAACTGATTGATACATATACGCAGTGGGTTTAGACCTCCAGGTTTCCCGTCAGGAATGCCATTTGCTCCTCCTCCCGGGTTTGCTGGTCCCCCTCCAGGGTAATCGGTGGAAGTCTTATGCAACAATTTCTGATGATGTTCTAGATTCCAGCCTCCACCTCAATAATGTCCTCCGTTTTCCCATGATTCCAATACTGTTGTATCTTGCACGCATCTCGAATGCATATGTACATTTTTTGCAACGCACGAAACACGCATAAGCTGTTGGTACTGTTGTGATACACGCATCTACTGCAATTTTTGGATGTAATCTGGTGATCATGGGCAGTTGTTTCTCGGCTACTTTTGGCTGGCAGCCGCATTGTTTCCGACGCATGTCTGAAGGCCGATTGTTCTGTCAAGGAGCTGCTCGTTAGTCCCCATGCGACGGACGATGCCGATACGTGATGCTCATGTTCGGTCTTCCCCGTCTCTCTGGACCTACGTGTGGTGTCACCGCTGTGCTGGTTGGACACTGACATTTGTGGAAGGTTGCGGGATCGGGTCTAGTGCGCTGATGGACGTTGCGTCTTCCTTTCCACGGCATGTGTGGATCGCCCATTCTCACGGAGTGGTATCTTTGTGAAGAGAGATAGAAGATGCACAGTTGCCAGTCACTCCACTAGACTGGGAATAAACTCTGTTGCCTGATTACAGTACGCCACAAACAGTGGGGTTCCTGCAGAGTTATCCCTGATTCAGTAGAATGCGCTGATGGGGGCGCTGAGTCATGGGACGTGGGTTGCCTGCTCTCACGATCGAGAATCGGCTGGCATTTGACTCGATGCGAGGATGTTTGTTCATCATCGAGCCAGAACCCCAGAATCCGTATGACTTGGCCCGTGAGAAGTGTCCCCAGGAGTGACTTGATTCAGTTTAGCGTCGGGGCTCGGGGCATTTGGTGACGACGAGGGACCGTTCAACTTGGGACAGGCAACAGACAGTGGCGGTCCCTTCTTTTCGGAGTGGGGACGGGACCGGGACCGCTTCATTCGGACAAGCTGCTGCAGTCTAAGCGACGCGCTGAGACAGAGCTCACACTTTCTGTCGCCAGTTTCCGGTTTCAAGATCCCTGCGCTCTGGTGCCGCGGTAGGCAAGTCCCGAGTCCCGCAGTCATCCGCGTTGTGCAAGGGTCCGACGGTACTGTGATGCCCCCCAAAACTAACAAAAACGGCCTAATGTCGATTCTAACAGTATATTTAAGTGCGTTGACTCCAATAGTACATTGCGTTGATACAAACACAATACGATAACGTACATGCAATTCTATGGGGGTGGATGAGATGATAGCTAGTGAATGCGAATGCAGAGCAGAGTGAGAGTGGATGTTTTGGGTGGTATGCAGGGGTCCCGTGGGAGGGATAGATACATGGCAGCCGCCTTTTGGAACATTTACAAGACGGGATGGAAGGGGCGACGGACAGGCCGTCGCGTCTAGGCGCAAGAGATAGATCACAAACTAGGCAATGCAAATCGGACGTTGCGCGAGGCGGCCACGAGGCACACAAGCAAGCGGTTGGACAAAGACACGAGGAGAGGGCTCAGGTGTGCTTGTCGACGATGTGTCTGATGCTCGAATAGATGAGATCCAGTACACCGAAGACGCCTCCGCCTCCGACTTGACTTCGCCTTGCGACGTCGAGGTGTGCGTCCGAGCAAACACCGTGAAATTTGTAGTGATTCGGGGGAGAGAGGCGCGTGTTGGCTTGGAAGAAGGAACCCATGCACGGACGAAACCGGCAAGACTTCGTGAGGATGGCGTAGAGCTCGCAACCAGAGCTTCGGTAGCACTGAGACTCCGAGCTGGTCGAGACGGCGAAGGTTTTGGTTTCGGAGCGAACTGCACATCCGAACTGAGAAAAATGGTGGGTGATGGTCGCTTCAGAAGAAGTTGGGAGGGAGAAACGAGGCGAGGTGAGGATGTCGGTGGTGTGGAATCAATGCTCTGCGTCCAACGAGTCACACGCTCCCAAAGCTGGTAAGAGGCTGCCAAGTACTCGAGTTCCTGGCGTTCCTCCTCCTCCTCCTCCTCCTCCTCCTCCTCCTCCAAATCCCATGGTGCAGGGGTGACACAAGCCGCAGAGGCACAGGATGGAGAACAAAACGTGTCGGCGTCGCTAATGATTCCGCAGTGGAGACATTCGTGTAGGCACCATTCGTCGTTCATGACCAAGACAGCAAAAGGGATAGTTGGTGGAAGGCAGGTGGAGGAGCGTTCACAGGTACGCGGTTCTTTTATACTGTCAGCGTCTAGTCGCGGCCGCCCTTCGAAATCGAGACTAGATCTCGTTCACCTGACACATCCCCATTGGGTAGTGATCGGAGATCGTGTCCCGTTTCGTTTACATCCGCATACGTCTGTGAGTGTGACGGTTGTGCACAGGTCTTTAGATACCATAACCCAATGCAAACAGCATGTTACACACACAGGTACTGGCTCGACAAGCAGAGTAGAAGTGCGCACTGGGGCCACTTATTCATATCATCTGTCACCTCAGAAGGCGAGAGACTGTCGAGTCGCGCCTCGGCACTCCAGGCTTCTTTTGCGGCAGAGGCTTGCAGGAGACGAGAAATCACTCCCAGCATCTGACTGGGAAATGATCTCCATATTTACGGACTTCTTCTTTCGAGGTCTGGAGCGACGGCAGACTGATCGAGTAGGCACACACAACAACAGCCTGCACCTAGGCCAATTCATATCTGCGTCGGGTTGACTCGGGCATATTGTTTCTGGTCGAACTTTGGGAGCTGATGACACAAAGAAGTCTTTGCCAGCACACGTAGTGTTTGAGGAACTGTTTGACTCCCTCTCCAACACCAACTGTAACGTGTCCACGTTGCTCCAGATGATGGCTACTGTGTTTTTTTGGTCTCCCCACCCTGGTTCTCCTCGGTCATGATCTTAGCTAACTCTCGGGCATCCACACGCTTCGCGTATTCTTGTCCAGCCTGGAACGGTGTCAGTTTCCACACGCAACAAAGCAGAAAGATGCAGAGATAGACACAGAACCGACATCAGGCCGCGGACGAGGCTGTGATGCATGGCGCCGCGTCGTTATAGGTCGGCAAGAACCCACCTGCAGTGCCAGGATAAGAACCATACACCCGGCTATAATTATATTTCCTGCGCTCAGTAAGCGGATAGCTTCAACCTGGTCAGCTTTGGTGTCTGTGATCGTTGGAGCTGAGATTGTCCGCAGGGACGGGACGACGACTGCGGTATACACGGCCAGACCAAAAACCACAATGCCTGTAGTATCAATTGAGAGCTGATGACTGTGCTTTCCGTCGCCCACACATACCGATGCAAGAACCGTCGAAAAACATAGCGCTGTCGTCCCACGCGTACAATTTGGCGAACAAGCCGGACATGAGCACCCCAACCATGGCATGCAGAAGCGCCTTGAGAAGAGGATGAGTGATTTCCGGGTGGAAAGAGCCCAATTTGACTGACTTTGATAGCAGGTGGTGCATTGAAGAAGGTCTCATAAAACTGGAAAGCGTCCGCGATGGTTTCGTCCGCTAGGGCACCGTTGGCAGGCCACAGGACCCGATAATCGACATTTGCGCAGATAAACAGCACACCAAGAAAGAAGCAAGTGGGAGCGAGGACAACGGCCTGACGGAAGCCCATGGGAGGGAGAAGTGAGCGCTGGATTGATGCGCTTGATGGATGATTAAGCTCAAGCTCGGGTTGCAGATACGATGGGTATATGAACGATTGTAGTCTTACAGATACTACACAGGACTAGAAAATACATGACAGGGTGACTAAGCAGGTGCAGGGGCCATGGCATCGGGTGCCTGAGCGTGGCGTGGCGAGGCTGGGGGCCTGGGCGACGATGGCAAGCCCATGCCCATCACCACACTATGACGATTCGAACGAGCAGAAACGTTGAGATTGAGCCCTTTAGAGCTGGCGGTGTTAGATGCCTTGCTCATCTTCGTGGGGATCTGTCCATCGGTCTGGCTTGGAGAGGTCTGAATCGTTGGTGTCTCCGGCTGCTGTGGGCTGACAGAGGTTGTCGACTCGATGGTCGCCGCATC
Organism: Mycena citricolor; assembly: GCA_963692855.1. Taxonomy (NCBI): domain Eukaryota; kingdom Fungi; phylum Basidiomycota; class Agaricomycetes; order Agaricales; family Mycenaceae; genus Mycena; species Mycena citricolor. Next base: position 16,146 of record CAVNYO010000119.1, on the reverse strand, counting down.
TTCTGTCGTCTCTGTCCCGCTCTCGTATTGGACAGAGTCCTCATCGGATGTACCCTCTTCAGCCGCTGAAGATAGACTCAGCGTCTCATTCACTGAGGATCGAGAAAGCTTGCCTGGCAATGACCGGCCCGAAAGTCCGAGCAGCTGATCAGCTGCTCCGGTGGAATACTGGTAACTGTTCCGGCGTTGATGGCCCTGATCTGAGTCCCCATTGGGTTCGCCAGGGGCCTCAGACTCGAGTTCCTCTTCCTCCTCGTTGTCGACATTGAACACTCGGTTGAACTCGCCCAACATCAGACTGAAAACACCCGCGGGAATGCCAAGAGTTGGACTGAAAACGATTCCCACGTTTCGCATGGTCATCTTGTTCACAGATGAGTTTTGGACTATCAAGATCAGATGAGCAGTCAGTGCTCGGAGCAAGCTGTAGTTGGCGAGAGGTAGTGCGGCTATAAGCTGCGAAAGCTCGCGTATGCGCTCTTGAGCATCGACAAAGTCAATCACAGACAAGAACCGGAGATGGAGATTATGCGTCAGAATGCTGGCCGGCAGTTCCCGCAAAAAACCTTTGAGCAGACCAGCAATGGCGTGGGGGTCCCAGTATTCATCAGACGCTAGCAAGTCGATGTCGCCCTCTGTCCAGATTCATCTCAATACAGCACGGGGAGACAAGATGTCTCTTACCAAGATTGAAGCGGTCTTTGAGACTCTTGATGACAGCCGAACTGCCGCTGAGACGATAGATCCCTTCCTCCTGATCGGCCTTCTTTGCTTCGAGATACTGGATGCAGCGGAACACGATGGCCGGCAGATTCGCGATCTGAACGACGTCAAGCGACTCCTCGAGCGGGACACCAAACACGGCTCGAGGTGCGAATGTGGGCAAAGCATGCAATTTGCCGTCCGCTTTGTCCTTGTCCCCGGGCCGCCCGAAACCCCAAAACGACCTCGACTTGGCCTTTTCGCGCCGATCGCTTAACGAGGGGGTGCTAACATCGGTTGATGGCCCGTCGCGGGCCCCAAATTTGTAACCGGCGGGGATCGGTGCCCCGTTGAGCGGCCCAGAGATTTTGACTTTACTCTCTGGCTTTTCGGGGGACGGCGCTCTATCCTGCGGCACGGCTGTGATAGGAGAGGATACCACCGTATTGAGCGTGGGCTGGAACCCCTTCGAGACCCCTTCTCGCGGACGAGGCCGTTCTGGAGAATGTTGTCGCAGGTCGGAATAATGCCCTTGCTCGGAACTGGCTCGCTGCGGATAACTGGCCCCTTCCTGAGCTGCTGCAGCTGCCAAAGGCGAAGAGTCGGGCAAACTCGAGGGCTGCCCTCGAGAGCGGTCGACGGGAGAAGACTCGAGAGATCTTGCTGGACTGGCCGCCCGGGCCTGAGAGTTGACAGCATCGATGCTCGGTCGAGGTTGAGATTGGGACTGGACGGGCGGGGCAGCGCTGTACGACACCGAGTCCTCATTATACGATCCGGTGAAGTATCGCACCAGGATTTCAACCCATGCATCACGATCCTCGTCGCTTTCGGCACATAACACGTGCCGTGGATGATTTCCGCCAGGTCCCTTCTTTGCTTCAACGATCAGGAAAGCATGTCTATACTCTTTCTCTTCATCCGAAGCAGTGCGATCTGTACGCTGTTGCCGGCCTATCTGAGCGCCCACAACTTGTATCGAGCCTAGATGGGCTCCACCGCGCTGCAGAGGATGTTGAGTACGCGAGGGACTGGTGGATGTTGTCACGTACGCAGTCATAATATTCCAAAACTGGACCTTGCAACACGAAGAACCTGGTCTTCCAGCCCCCGAAATTCTTACCCCGCTTGGTCAGATAACCCTCCTTGTGCCCAGCTTGCATAACAGGTTGCTTGTAATCTCGCACGATGTCAGACGTCAGGAAGGCAATCACTTCGTCGTTGTTCTTAACCGGAAGCTTGACAAGCGCTTGTAGATAGGCTTGGAGCACCGCCTGCGAAACAGTTAATCCTCAACGGGGTACATTGAAACGGTCAACGCGCCTTTCTCTGATCAACCTTAGCCGGGGCATGATCTTTCCACAACTTGCCCTCTGGCAGCGAAACCATCTTCTTGCCAATCACCTTGCCCACACTGTTCCGCACACGTTGATCCAGTGCAATGACATCTGAGTACATCTTCTCCACTTTCCAGAACTCCTTGCCGTGACCTGGATCGACGTTCACCACGAATGAAAGCACCTCCTTGCCTCGATCATTTGGACGGACGAAGGACTGCGAGACCGTGACACTGGTCGTCGGAAGATCAGTCGAAATGAGTGGCAGTGCACGAAACGAAGCTGGCATCGCAGGTCCGACGGGTGTGCCAACAGATTGCGACGATGACGATGAGGCTCTGTTGCGTAATTGCGGGCGAGCGGCGGTTGCCTCAGATGGGGATGTGCTATACGGCTGCGGTCCACGCTGAGGGTACAGCCTCTCTTGCTGAGGAAACTTTGCCTGGTTGTTTAGATCCCGCATTGCATCGCTTGAGACATTCGGAGGCAGAGGAAAGTCGGCTGCCGCCGTGGCCTGGCGAGATAACGCTTCCACGGGCGATTGTGAAGGCTCATGACGTTGATCGTCTTCTTCGTTGTCTTGAGACCCGTCTGCTTCAGGGTCCAGGTCGGCCTCTTCACCAGCGTCTTCTTCGCCATCACCATCCATGTCCAGAAATTCGGCGGGAGTTTCATTTTGCACCGTTAACGGAGAGGAAGTGGCTGGGATGGTCGTTGGCACAATGGGCAACGCACGCGGAGCGAATGCATCTGTCTTGGGACTCGATGCCGGAGAGTCAGCCATGTTGGCGATGAACTGTCTAGCTTCGTCAGGGAGCGAGATACGTGAGTCCCGTGAGAGCGGCTGAGACCGCGATTCATGCAATGCGTTCAGCAGTGATGGCCCTGCAATAGGAGATCCGCGACTAGGACTATCAATGGGTGTACCAGGAGATGTAGTGATCTGAATATCTCGCTGAAGGTTGGAGGGATAGCTCGGCCCATTCGATGCTGGATCAGACGTCGCACCTGACGACGGAACCAATGGAGACTGCGTACGTGCTGCGTTGTGAGGTGGCGTGCGACTACCAGGAGTGGACAGTGAAGGCGCCGAGTCGTTTCTCGAAACATAGCGGGAAGGACTATTGAAGATCGCATTTTCGGACGTTGCAGAGACCGCACTAGCGGGTACCGGAAGAGTTTCGGCGCGAGGGGGTACGAGTAGAGGGGGTAGCGCCGATTTTTGTCTCGGCGGAGTGGAGTGAGAGTTGGATTGGAATGAGGGCGACGTCCCAATGTCTTGTGACGCCCCACGCTCTTGATTACGTGCCGGATTTGAACGCGGAGTATCTGCAACACACACGATTATGGGTAGAACTGAAGCTGAGAGTAGAAAACGCACGATTCGAGTCCGCCGATGGGCGACTGGACATTTGAGACCCTTCCTGTATGTCTGGGTCCGTTCCCGCGCCCGGGGCAGCACCATTCTCCCTCCGCGGCCTGCGGTCGGGTGACACGCCCACGACGGCGGAGAGCTTGGCCTTATAATTATCCCGCTCACCCCGCACTCGTTCTAGTTCCTTCAATATCTGATTGTATCCCGAACGCTGCTTCTCGATGAGCTTCCAGAGCTGTCCATTCTGAGAGCTGAGGACGTTGCGCTCTTGCACGGCTTGATCGAGCGCTGCCAGCTTTGGGTCTTGAGAAGTGGCATGCGTTTTCATGAGAGATTCGATGGTCAACGACGCAGTCTGTCCTAAAGGACCAGGAGACTGAGGGAAAGATGCAGAGGAGGCTGAGGATGCAGTAAGGGTCCGTTGATGAAGATTTGGAGTTGGGTTGAGCGGGAAACCGGGAGATGAGGTAGAGGAAGGAGGAAAGGGGTGCTGGTTCCTGCTCGGTGTCGAGCTCATGTTTGACGGGAAGACCACAATCACAACGGCGGCGGCCACACGACGACGAGGTGGTGGTGAAATTCACTAAGGTCCCAAACCGGGATCCAGGGGATCAAGACATGTGACGATCACGCTGTGGTACTGTCACCCATCTATCGCGGCGGAGACACTTGAAGTTGTTGAACCTGAATGTTTCGAATCACGCGCGTGAAAAATGCTCTACGCGTTCCTCGACGTCTATGTCAGATACCCAGGCGCTATTCATCGTCCAATGATGGGGGCTCTGAGCATGCGGTCATCTCTACGTTCGATCTCTTCAGTATTGGAGGTACCCCATCTCTCCACCGGTCCGAGCACACTTATGTAGACCATGACTGCTAGTTGGCCCTTCGTCTTCCCACACCGTCGGTCCCATGAGAGCCGGAAAGATCTTCTGCGCTGACCTCGAAGAGTTGAACCTGCTTCAAAAAGTGCCATCCTTCTGAACTGTGTGTGGGCGTAATGCTCACCTTTTAATCAGGTTCACACCGTGAAGATCACATTGTGGGTCTCCATACGACTTGACTGGATGTCTGGTTGAGCTCTCCAGATATGGTTCCCTAGCGGCTACGGGTAAAGGGTAACCGCACGCCTTTCCCGTGCCACGGTGTCAGATCCCTCATGCGTGTTCCATCTAGGCATCACACTCCGCAAGCCATTTTGCTTGGTCTAGAAGGCAGCGACCCCGAGACGATTGACACTGGGACGATTCCGTCGCGATACGATACGATTCTAACGGGGAAATCGCTATTGCTTTCCGGTTATCATCGAATTCGTTATGACATGGACCGTGATATGCTTTGGCGCTGGGATCAAGTCCTCAAGACCCATCCGAACGGCATGCGTTTCAGTGTTTTCGATGAGAATGGCGACCTCCTGGCCACAAACGAATATTTCAGCGTTGGAGGTGGCTTTGTTGTGAATGACAAGACCAAAGTGGACGAGAATCTCTTTTACAAAGGCGTCGACAAGAAAGCCGTTCACGGAGCAAGACTGCATCAAGTCCACGCTCCGGTAGACTCGGACGCCGCTCCTCTCCCCGAACCGTCACCTGAAGGGTCCGAGGACCCGATCGCAGAGCATGTCGTGGAGCCGGGTCCGCCCTATCCATTTGCCTCTGGTAACGATTTGCTGGAACTGACAAAAAAGCATAACGTGTGTGCTTGTCCCTTGCCTTTATACGGACCGCCTGCTGACCCCCGTACTGCAGATGACAATAGCGCAAATCGTATGGGACAATGAGCGTTCGTTCGGATATTCTGATGAGGAGGTGCATGCCAAGGTGTGTTCGCTCTCTTTCAGCGGCCATGGCTGAGTACATGGCAGCTTATGCGCATCTGGAGTGTGATGGATGAATGCATTCGCACAGGTGTGTCAACTAGCGAGACCACTCTGCCTGGACGCCTGCGATTGAGACGTCGGGCACCCATGCTGTATCGCCGTCTGATGAGGGGGTTCGTGGCCTGCTCGAGTCCGGACAGTGCTCTGATTTGGCTAGGTTTTATCCCGGGATCTCTGGCACTGCAATGATCAATCCGGTCATCTCAAGTGGTTCAGCGGGTTGGCGGCCTGACAGTGCTATTGACTCGCCGAGGGACTCGACGGATCCAACAGCAGGGTTGCCGAAGCATTCTGACGAGCCATTGCCTGTTCGACTGTCAGGTTCGCGTGCTGCCAGAGTAGTAGGCTCGTTCGAGCACGCGGTGTTACCAATGCCGCCGGTGAGTCAAGCGCTGTACATTCCTGCTTAAATTGAATGATGAACCACATAAGAGGCGCACCGTCATACCCGCCATGGATTTTCTCAGCTGCTATGCGATCGCTGTCAACGAAGTCAACGCCGGCGGTGGGCGGATTGTAACGTCTCCCACCAATGTACGATGCCATCTCCTCAACTGAACAACTGATCCGAACCGATGAACGTGTAGGGTGCTGCGGGTAAGTTGGGTTCATATCGTATGCAGAGCGCCAGTCAGTGAAGCACGTTACAGGTGTGATACCTGCCGTTCTGAAGTACATCATCGAGGTCTGTCGTGTTTTTTTTTCCCTCTGTGCGAGCTCCGACTTACTCGCTCCAGTTCGTGAGCGATGATCCCGAAAAGAGTGTGATTACATTTCTATTAACTGCTTCTGTGAGAACTGGTTCTGAGCATGTACTTTATTTGAGCTCATCATTGGGCAGGCTATCGGAATGCTGTTCAAACGAGGGAGTACGATCTCTGCTGCCGAGGGCGGATGCCAAGCAGAGGTTGGAGTCGCGTGTTCGATGGCCAGTGCTGGATTTGCTGCTTGTATGGGCGGTGGGTGTGCTCTGCTCAGACTGGCTAATCACGCTTACGTTCTATCAAATGAAGCCTCCCCCGAGACTGTGCTCCAGGTGCGTTTGACAGAGATGGGTCTGGCATCTAGCCAGTGCTGAAGAGACCTTTATAGGCGGCAGAGATCGGCATAGGTGTGTCGATATGTTTGGACGGGATTTGTGTCTGATTGTGACCAGAGCATAATCTGGGCTTGACCTGTGGTCAGAATCGCTACTATTCTCTGTCTGCAGACCCTTTTCAATTCTTTGCAGATCCCATTGACGGCTTGGTACAAATTCCTTGCATCGAACGGAACAGTCTCGGAGGTGGGCTGTGTCGTGCCTTCGGCTGTGATATATCTGACCGCCTGCGCAGCTGTAAAGGCTATCACCGCTGCTCAGCTCTCCCTTGCAAGTGACGGAGTTTATAGTGTCACGCTGGATGAGGCCATAGAAGCCATGCGACTTACAGCTGCTGACATGAGCGTCAAATACAAAGAAACATCTCTATCTGTGAGTGGGTTTCGTCATTCCCACACGTCTACTCAATCATGTTCCCTAGGGCCTTGCAGTAAGCATTACGTTATGGCTTGGGTTTGAGCTCATTGCCGTGCAGACCACTGTCAAGATTCCTCTGACCGTCCCAGCTTGCTAGATCCTTCCATCTGCCTCAGTTCTCTATGCAGTTTAGAGTACCTACTAGAGCGACACGATCGCAAGTCAGATTACAAGCTTATAAACTCACGAGTTGCAACGAACAGCGCCTCTGCGCTCCAGATAAACTTTCGGCCGATCTTGCAGCGCTCCAGCGAATCGATTTTCGCCGCCACGCCCAACACTCGCGGTTGCCCTTCTTTCCGCACAATCTACCATCACCTCCGAAGGCACTCCGTCGTCTCACTTCCGGCCACCGGAACATCGACCTGCGTGTTACTAGTGATCGTATTTCCAAACCTGTTCCGAGGGCGCCTTCGATTCTTCGAAAGTCGGCTCGTTCTAATCTCGACGCGAGCATCCCTCCTATTTCTCAGGATCCTGAGTCCTCCGCCAAGGCGGGGCTTGCTCGGGCCAGATCAAACGCCTCTCGGTGCATAGTTCCCGATCACAGTGCTTGATCCATTGAATACTTTCCATCTACTTGTTGAATTCGAATGCGGAGACCAGCCTTTAACTATCCGGGGAAACGTAAAAGAATCAGTTGACGAACGCGACGTCCACGATGCGCAGATCTTCTTCCGCGATGGTACGTGGCGCCAAAGAAGCGGACTTAGAATGTGTGAAGGAGTCGGAGCTTAGTGCACCTCCACTCCTCCACTGTCTAATGATCAACTCGCCGCGCTCATTTCGCCGTCCAAACGCATTTCGCACTCAATCATCCGGCCAGCCGTCGACGGTTACGCCGCTGACGCACCCGCTGCCGTCGTTTTAATTGCAGGCGCCAGTAGATGCGGCCAGGAAGAACTCAAGATTATTTCTGCTTTCTCTCAGTAACCAGTTGGAGCAAGGCGGATGGGGTAAGCCGGGCGTGGATGAAGCTGTGCTCGCCTCCAAGAGTAGAAAGAATGGCGTGCGTACCCACCGTGTAGTGATTTGTCCATTACATCCGATTATTGCCGAAGTCTCAGGTTGTCCTGATCTACGATGTCCATGAAAGCTTTCAATACACGATTGACGCGTCTGCTTGGTACATGGGAACATGGAATTGCCTTTCAAGTTTCGATGCTCATGCTCATTAGGCACGAAGACCCCAATTGTGTCCGCTCCGATGGCTGGAGCAGCGGGCGGTGAGCTGACTCAGGCTGCTCTGAGTCAGTCCGATCTCATTATTGGTCCCCCAGGCGAGTTGGCCGGTCGCGTCTCTGCTGCTGGAGGCTTTGGATTTCTCTCTGCCGGTTTGTGTTGAGGATAATTCATAGTCGCGGCCTATTGAAGTGGCCACCACATCCAGGCTACGGTCTGGGTTCCGACCAGTTCAAGCAACAACTAGATCTGGCTCGTAACCTTTGTGCTCCTTCACGACGGATCCCTGTGGGTGTTGGCTATCTTGCGTGGCAACTTGAGAAGCCCCAATCTCCGCTCGTCGACCTTCTCCTTGTTGCTCTGGACCAGCGCGTCCAGGCTGTCTGGTTCGCGTTCGGTGCGGATATCGAGAAATGGATCAGCATCGTACGCGAGCACGACCGCCGCACGGGCGAGAAGACTCTAATCTTCGTGCAAGTTTCTACGGCGCAAGAAGCAGTAGTCGCCGCTCGGGAATGGAAGGTGGACTGCATTGTGGCGCAAGGTGTGCTCCCTGGTTACATCCAACAACGCGGCTTGTTGATCGCACTCTATTCAGGGATCGAAAGTGGCGGTCACGGTGCAGGCTATGCCCTTCCCGTTGTCAACCTGGTTCCCTCGATTCTCGACAGTCTTTCCGCAGATCGGCAAATTCCGATTCTTGCCGCCGGTGGACTGACGAATGGATCTCATCTTGCGGCTATCCTGACTCTTGGTGCCGATGGTGCTGTGCTGGGGACCCGATTTCTCTTGGCGAAAGAAAGTTTGTATTCGAGGACCCAGAAAAGCGCATTGCTCGCTGCATCATCTGAGATGTCTGTGAGAAGCATGGCCTGGGATCATGCCAGAGACACTCTGGGCTGGCCGACAGGAGTCGATGGCCGTGGCCTCAAGAACGGTATTATATATGGCTCACGTGAAGCAGGATTTTTCTGATCTCTGCAGCGATTGTCCGGGACTTTGAACGTGGCGTGGATGTTGCGAGCTTGCGAAAGCAGCTGGAGGAAGGCACTGCTCAAGGCGACCCTGATCGAATGATCATTTGGGCAGGGACAGGAATCGGACAAATCAACGTAATCAAACCAGCTGAGGCAAGTCTAGCAGGTACATCTAGTCAAGTATTCTCGTTAACGGACAGCTTTGCAGGAGATTGTCAAGGAATTGCACATGGAATGTATGGATCATCTAAAAACAGCCGCAAACATCATACAGTAAAAATACACCTCATTTTCCTTGTTAAGATCAGTGCACAATCTCGACGGTGAGATCGCCTTGGTTGATCGAGTCGCCTTCCTGGACAACGACACGTTTGATGTGACCAGAGACGGGGGCCGTCACAGCCGACTCCATCTGGAAAGAATGAGCATCGAGCCATGCGGAGAAGCAGCCTGGCTACCTTCATGGCACTCAAAACAGCAAGCGGATCTCCCTTCTTGATTTCCTGGCCCTCTTTGACCCGCACCTCGACGACGACACCTGACATGGGAGCACCGACTGATCCGGGGTCGTTGGTCGCCTTCTCCCGGGAGACCGTGTCGACGGCCGAGTTCTTGTCCTCCACAGACACGGCGCGCACCTGCGGGCTGGGATCAGACACACGCTGACCCAATGGACGCCCGACGCACCTCTCCGTTGACTTCGAACCAGATGTCACGCTGAGCCCGACCCTCGACCACAGGTCCAACAGCCATCAGACGGATGATCAATGTCTTTCCGGCCTCAATCGAGATGTGCATCTCCTCCCCGATGTCAGGTCGCCCCAGGAAGTACCGGGTGGGAATCACGCTGAGATTATGATGCCATGTCAAAATCCGCGTGTTGTTTTGGAAGAGATGTCACTGACCTGAGATCACCGTATTTCTCGATGAACCCTTGATATTCCTCAAACACCTGTCCCCCAGTCAACACGACGAAGGGATCAACAGAGAGGCGGACCACACACCTTCGGATACATCACAGACGAAATCACATCGGCATCAGTGATGTGTTTGCCGAATTGGCTTCGGAGGTCAGCCTTGATCTTCTTGAAGTCCAGCGGCGCCATTGTCGCACCAGGACGCCCGTCAATGCGAGGCTTGTCGCGGATGACACGCGACCGAAGAGGTTCCGGGAATCCGCCGACCGGCTGTCCAAGGTATCCCTGGAAGAATTCGACGACAGAAGACGGGAAGTCGAGATGCTCGGCACGCTCCAGCACTTGCTCTTTCGAGAGAGAGTTGGAAGTCATCCATTGGGCGAAGTCGCCGACGACTTTAGAGGACGGGGTGACCTGCAAAACCGGTCAGGTGCTATCCGAGGGCTCTATGAACGGTCTGGTCTACCTTGATGATGTTGCCGCACAACTCGTTTGCTTCGATATACTTCTGCTTGATGACAGTCCACTGAGTGCCAAGACCGAGTTGAGACGCTTGGAACTATGGTGAATCCGATTCAGCCTAGGAACTTTATCGACACAAGCCACTGACCATCAAGTTGGTGTATTGTCCTCCGGGCATTTCGTGGTCGAACACACTCGAGTCAGAGGCCCTCACATTGGCCTCGAAACAAGTGTAAAGCATGCGAACTTGGCTCCAGTACAGGTTGAGGGCCTGGATGTCCTCGAAACGAATGCCTGTTCCGAGAGACGTCTGCTCCAGGGCCATGCAGACGGCACCCATCGAAGGCTGCGAAGTCAGTCCGGACATGCCTAAAAGATCGCACACATGATGAGCGGGGGAAGGTAAAAACAATGAGACAACTGACTGTCAATAGCGACATCAACAACATCTGCGCCAGCAGCAGCGCAGGCAATCATGCTGGCGGCAGCGATCCCAGCAGTGTCGTGAGAATGGACGTGAATGGGGAGGTCCGGGTGAGCTTTGCGGATCGCCCCGATGAGACTGTGGTCGTGTCAGTCATAAGCAAAGAAAAGAGTGTCATGCAGAGACAGACAGACATTTTAGCAGCCTCGGGCTTCAGCAAACCTGCCATATCCTTGACACCGAGGACGTGAATACCCTCTTGGACCAGTTGATCGACAAAGTCGAGGTAGTACTGCAGCGTATACTTCTTCTCGTTCGGACTGGCAACATCTCCGCTGTAGCACACGACAGCTTCACAGACACCACCCGCCTTCTTGGCTGCATCGATACCCAATTTCATCTTAAAAGGATGATTAGTCAGCAGACTCTATTGCTGCAATCACAGCACTCACGTTCTCTGTGAATGTCTCAGTTCGAGCACCCAGTGAGGATCTGATTCAAGCACTCACCGAAGTAGTTCAGGGAGTCGAAGACACGGAAGATATCGAGTCCGTTCTCGACAGCCTTCTTGGAGAACTCGTAGATGGCATTATCGCTAGACACCAGTCAGGAGAGAATGCTAGAAGCTGGGATAAAACGCACGGGTAGCTAGTGTAGCCGACGCCGTTGGCTCCACGAACCAGAGCTTGCAGGGGAATGTTGGGAACAAGCTTGCGCAGAGTACGCTGTGATGCGATCAGTCACGTGATGATGATCTGATTGACCACAACATACCAGACGCTCCCACGGGTCTTCGTAGAGGAAGCGCATGGCGACATCGAAGGTAGCACCACCCCAGCACTCGAGACTGTACGCATTGGCCAGGGCGTAGCTTGTTTCCTTAGCAATGTTGACCATGTCGATCGTCCTGAGTCGGGTAGCGAGCAGCGACTGATGGGCGTCACGCCACGTGGTGTCCATGATGAGCGTGCCCGGGTAAGCCCGGACTGCTTTCGCAAAGGCCTCGGGGCCTTGCTCGACAATGATGTTTCGCCAGCCAACAGAGCAGGGCACAGAAGCATCCAGCGGCGCCCCGTTGATCGGATCTTCTCGGCTTTGGAACTTGGGAATGACGATGTCATCCTTGAGTCCAGGCTCACCGACCTGGCCCTTGATGGAGCTACCATTCACCGCCAGGTCGCCCAAATAGGCTAAAAGCTTTTGAGCACGGTTCTGGCTCTGCACAAGCTTGAACAGCTCCGGTGTGTCGTCGATGAACTGTGGATCATGAAAACAGACCCCCGACCTTGGACACATACACTCACTGTCGTCCAGGTCTTGCCACTGATGAAGACATCGTGAGTCAACAGACGGAACAAGAACGGAATGTTGGTCTCAGACACAGGTCAGATGGATACGAACCACGCGCAGAGCTGCATACCTTGACACCGCGGATGCGGAATTCGACCAATGCACGGAGCATCTTGCGACGGGCAACCTCGTACGTCGTCCCGCTGACACTGCATTTGACGAGCAGACTGTCGTAGTGAGGCTAGAGAAGGGAGAACATGAGGAGAGGCAAGACAGTGTTAATATGGATAGCCGCACAGTGATCTGAGCCCCGGCGAAACCGGAGCTTGCGTCCAATCGAACGCCGTTGCCTCCAGCGCTTCGATAGACCTCAATCTTTCCGGTATCAGGCTGGAAGCCAGTAGCAGCGTCTTCAGTAGTGATACGACATTGGATGGCAAAGCCCCGCTTGGTCACAGCCTCTTGTGTCAAGCCAAGCTGAGGAAGGGTGGCGCCAGCAGCGATCTGGATCTGAGCAGCGACAATATCGATGCCAGTGATCTCCTCTGCTCGGGTAAGAAAGGGATGGGTGAATGACATGGAAGTACTCGCCTGTGATAGTGTGCTCCACTTGGATACGGGGGTTAATCTCGATGAAATAGTGACGTCCCATTTGGTCGACCAAGAATTCGGCAGTTCCAGCATTACGGTAGTTGACGCTCTTCGCTAGCTTGATAGCATCAGAGAGAATGGCTTGTCGGACTTCTTCCGGAAGGTTAGTAGCCGGAGCAACCTCGACCACTTTCTGGTGACGCCTCTGAACTGAGCAGTCGCGCTCGAAGAGGTGGATGGTGTTTCCTTGGGCGTCGGCGAGTAACTGGACCTCGATGTGACGGGGTCGTTCGAGGAATCGCTCGATGAAGACCGTGCCATCACCGAATGCAGCCTTGGCCTCGCTTACGGCCCGCTGGAATGCATCTTTGAAATCAGACTGCTCCCGGACCACACGCATGCCTCGTCCACCACCACCCATGGCAGCCTTGATGATCACTGCATGCGATCAATATACGATAAGATAATGGCACATCTTCTCTCTCACCAGGGAATCCATATTCTTTGATGAAGGCGTCTCCATCGGTGTACGAATCGACGGGCCCCGGGGTCCCGGGAACCACTGGAACGCCAACCTTCATGGCTAACGTCAAATGTTAGTGATTCGATTCATGGTTGAGAAGAGTGTTTGACGTGCCGAGCACACGGGCTTTGGTCTTGTCACCAAGATTATCGATAACCTCTGCCGTAGGACCAATGAAAGCAATGCCGGCTTGCTCAACTTTACGCGCGAATTCCGCGTTCTCTGAAAGGAACCCATATCTTGACCGGGTCATCAGCCACTACACGTGTGGACAGTGATACGACGATCGCACCCAGGATGGATCATGTCGACACCGTGCTCGAGGGCGATGCGGATGATATCGTCCTGCGCGAGGTAGGCCCCAACGGGAGTAAGCCCCTTGCCGACTTGGTACGCTTCATCGGACTTGTTTGCGGGTCAGAAAACAGCACGTTGCGCGTCGAGGCACGCACCTTCTGACGATGAGCAGAAAGACGATCTTCATAGGAGTAGATAGCAACGGTGTGCATAGCGAGCTCGTGAGCGGATCTGAAGACACGGATGGCGATTTCCTGCAGGCAAATAAGTAAAGAGAAAGAAATAACATCTGAGACCTACACCGCGGTTGGCGACGAGGACCTTGGGCAAAGGCCCGCTGTGTCCCGCACCTTTGCGGCGCATGGTCTGGATCGAATGCACCGGAGTCCCCGGGGCCGAAGGAAACCCGCTGAAGGTACCCAGACGAGGTGTGGAGTGTGCTGCCATCGAGCTATTCATTGTGGAATTGGATCTGAGACTGGGCACTCACGAAGGAGGGTGGTCATGGTTGTGAGGAAGAGAGTCTAGCTGGCGACTGATTGCGTTGATTTCCACTATATAGCTGGCCAAGGGTTTATCTAGCTCCGGTTAGAAGCCACAGGAAGCAACCTGCCAAGGTATTCGCCGACACTCCCAGGCTACAGGGCTTACGACCGGCCCGCCTAAAGTCCGCGTTTAATCCGTGAATGTTGATGATGTTGACAACAACACGTCGCGTAAACAGGACAATATACGTGTAAATCGCTTCACTCAAGTCTCAGAAAAAGCCAGAAAAGTGCCTGAGAAGGACGACTGCTCCAACACCTGAATCTGTCTCTCTGCTCATGATTGGCCGTGTTTTAAGCCATGCCAAACCCATAGCACGACGCACGAGCCAAATGAGAACAGTTCGCGTCGAGTCACACCCAAAATCGATCCTGATATTTAGATCCAAATCTAGCCTATCTCACTCCCCATCTTCTTTCACGATGGATTCGGTCCTTCATACATTTTCTGCACTCTCGATCGCTCCTGTGGCACAGATCGCGCACGCCGAGACGTCATCTCCGGCGACGTGGCGACAGGCTCTCGATGAAAATGCCTCCGTGTCCACGAAATCGTTCGAACTCGTCAAGACCTTGGTCTTCAAGCCAAAGACCGCGAAGACTGCGACTCCCGTACCCGTCGTGCTCATCGCCCGCGATGAAACGGACACAAATGCCGGGACCCTGGGGAAACACCTCAATCTGAAGGAGATGCGACTGGCGTCCGAAGATCTACTGACCGAATTTTTTGCTCTTGATAAAATTCGCGTGCGTATTCTGTATATTCGCTTTCTTTTTGGCCTGTTTAACGATTCATTGTCAGTTTCTCCCTTCGCTCTCAACTCCACGACCTTTCCCAAGGTCGTGACTGTTGTGGATTCGACTATCGCAACCTCGACCTCGACCTTTGCAGTGCATGCGTTATCTTCGAGCTCGACTGTCTTTGTCTCCGGGAAGGACATCGTTTCGTATCTGAGAGTCTTGAAACCGACGCGGCCAAGGTCATCGAAGTCAATTTTGCTGATCTCAGCAGCGCTTCCACTGCTGGGGCAGCTCAGACCACTTCAGCCCCCAAGCCAGTGAAAGATGATGGAAAGATCGAAGGAGCAGTCCAGATTGCCATCGGAGTCAAGAAGGAGGTTGACTTTGCTGGCTGGTACACGAACGTGAGTCACAACTTCCAACGAATAACAGATATTCATGAATCGATTCAGGTCCTCATCAAAGCAGATATGCTGGACTATTACAGCGTCAGTGGGTGCTATATCCTCAAACCCTGGTCGTACAGCATTTGGGAGGAATCACACGTACGCTTGAGACATTTCTTGTGGTTCATGATCGAAACGTCAATCAGAGTGGTTCAATACCGAAATCAAGGAACTTGGCGTGCAAAACTCTTATTTCCCAATGTTTGTGTCCCAGAAAGTTCTTGAACGAGAGAAGGATCATATCGAGGGCTTTTCTCCGGAGGTGGCCTGGGTTACTAGAGCGTAAGTATTCTGTTTCATGAACGTGAAGGCACTTAATCTTCGCCAGTGGAAGCTCCGATCTCGAGGAACCGATTGCTATTCGTCCCACGTCTGAGACGGCGATGTATCCGTGTACGCCTCCTGATGCGATTGTCACTTTCCCGTCTAGACTCCATGCAGACTATGCTAAATGGATCAAGAGTCATCGTGACCTGCCATTGAAGCTCAACCAGTGGAACAGCGTCGTGCGATGGGAGTTCAAGAACCCTCAGCCGTTTCTGCGGACCCGAGAATTCCTGTGGCAGGAGGGACACACAGCCTTCTTGACTAAACCTGAAGCTGATACCGAGGTCCGACAAATCTTGGACCTCTACCGACGCGTGTTTGAGGATCTTCTTGCCGTTCCTGTCATCCCGGGCGTCAAGTCTGAAAAGGAGAAGTTTGCTGGTGGCCTGTACACAACGACAGTTGAGGGCTTCATCCCACCTCAGGACGAGGAATTCAGGGTGCCACGTCACATTGTCTCGGACAGAACTTTTCTCGCCGGAGATGTTCAACATCTTTGTCGAGGACCCGAACGACCCAACGGGACAGGGCAAAACTATGTTTGGCAAACGCGTGGGGTCTTTTCGACGCGAACGCATCGTAGTCATGGTCATGGTCCACGGTGACAATCAGGGA